>JAUYWV010130146.1:0-11170 GCA_032274565.1 Nematoplana nigrocapitula
GTGTTCAAAGTAGAGGGTATTCGTTGCTGCAGAATCATTGCTCGAGCTATTTGCATTGCTACGTTTTGAGAACCATGGTACATCTTCTTGACTAATCCAAGTGAATTTTCAAACGGAAAACAACTATAGGCCCATAAAGGACCCCAGTTCTCAGCACATTGAGCAAGATGCGACAGTATATGCATATTGTATGTCATATATTGTTGGCCATAGAGAATGCCAGTTTGGTGTGCGAAAATGTTGAGTGCTTCAGTTGCCATGACGATATTTCCCTCGGTGAGTGAAGACTGCAGAAGATGATGCATTCCAAAAACAAGCAAGAACCAGTGGGAAATGAAATCCGGAGGAAGGTAAGAGCTAAGAAGAGGAAGAGAATAGAACAGTAAAAAAGTTCTCCATTCATGAGCTTTCCAAAATGCTCTCTGAGAGATACCTCTTGGCAGTCGCTCAACTTCTTTTGTGACAGTTATCTTCTCAATGGCCTCATCAATTTTCTTCTCTTTGGTACCCATGTAAAAAGGTTCCCTGTTGTTAGATGATAGGAACCACGCATTAGTTAGGCAACGAACAACACCAAGAAGAACACAATGCATGTAGTCTAAAACAGTTCCTTTGACAATAGAAAACCGAGGTATTGTTGATAAGTGACTAGGCCCTTTCACACCATGGGATGTTTGTTGTGTAGCTTGAACTGTGGCCAAATCAATGAGATGTCCTTCGTTGGTTCTCAAGTCACTTTCTCGAGTGGGATAAGTCTGAGTGCGGCTACCTTCCATCCTCTCACCAGGGTGTAAACAAACATCACATCCATACTTTCCATTAAATTGCTTTCGATTACAAAAAAGGGCACGAGCTGGGGCATCGGCTGTAAAAATGACTGTGTGGAAGAAGAGCTGCTGTTGATCAATTACAATACCATTTGCTGATAGATCTTTCAAAATTGCTGTAATAGGTTTCAGGAATGACATTGGATTTGGTTTTTGTTTACCAAACCACAGACCAACAGGAAGGAGATTTTCATTGCGCACAGATGGTTTCAGTTCATTTACAGCAACAAAAACAGGCCAACATTATGTGTTTGAGCTCTTAAAAACAGGCAGTCCATCTGCATGTAATTGCAAAGTATATTCATTGGGTTTCAGTTGTAACTGTTCAAAATGGCTGGACTTCATTGAAGATAGATGAGTCTCATTTAATTTAGAAAATAGAAGGTTCAGTTCATTGTGTAAGTCAAATATTATAAAAAATCGCCACTCTTTTCGAGGTCTCTTCTTTCACACACCTGCCCACAAACACAAACACAATATGCAGTGGTTCCAATGTATGTAGTGCATGTTGGACAAACAAAATGTAGTGACACATCCTTGAGAGAATCAGAATACTTAGAAAGGAAAATATCTGACGAAATTAGTGGGAAATTAGCATTAACAAGACTTATGAGTCTTAAGAGATCAGACAAAGCTGCTTTGGTGAGAGAATGTCGCACATAGTAAGATAAAATTAAAAGTTCAATCTCTTCACTACATATATCACTATTAAAAGAAAGATCTGCAAAGTCAGAAAAAATCCTATCTTGATCTTCTTCGGTGACGGCACTTGAGGTGGACACACTGTCAGATGACACTGAAGAATCCTCCAGATGATCAGTTCTTGAAACGGTTGGTCCATCAATCAGAGGAGAGGCCGGCACTTCACTCAGCAAAGGAGGCTCAATACCAGGAGATGCTGGCGCAGCAAGCAGGGAAGAAGAGGTTGATGCATCCCTGAAATTGGACGTGGAAGTTTTATTTTAATATATGAACTTACATATCAGCTAATGTGACAGGCATTGTCAGATTGATTTAATAATTCATGTGGTACTTAACCATATGGGGGTATATCATGTTCACCACATTCAGCATTGTTACATGTGGCACAGTCAAAAAGTATATGCACTAATGAAAAATAACTATTTGGACATTATATATTGAATTCAATTTATTGTTTAGTATCATTTCCTTATTGGTAATCCATGATAAAAAAGCTCTGTTCATTAGTTTCTACTTAATATAGAATATCCAATTAGTTATTTTTTATGTGTATACACCCTTTGACTATTGTAACATTGAAATGATACAAAATATGCAAACCTTTGTGGTTAAAAATAGGTGGTCAGTAAAAAGTTGTCCAGTAGTCTGGTTCAAGAGTATACCCTTTTATATACATGTTTTGAAATGGTAACACACCACAACACACCATGCCATTTTTACACCACATTATTTTGTCACACTTTCCATTGGATTTAGAACATTGAACTATTAGACTGTGCAAATATAATCACTTTACAGCTTTACACTCTACAGCAATTATTCACATAATCATTCAATGTAGCAGGCTAGGTATTATTCATAAATGTGACAATACTTGCAACTCTATTTTATAAAATACATACTTTTTAAAACATATATAAGAGCACAGAAATACAAAATATAGACAAATCCTTCCATTGTTTTCAATTGATAAATGGGCAATCCAAATTAATATGTAATTTTTTTGATTGATTGGAGTTAACATATCAAAACATAGTAAAAAGTGTTTTATATTGCTTTAGATATGATGTGACCCACCCACTGTCTTATTTTTTTATCACAACTGTGTGATATGAATTTTTATAACCATAAAATACCAAGAAATTGAGTATATCGGTTTCCAATAACTTAACTAGCTGTTTTTATGAAAATTAAAATAATTAAATGATATGAGTTTAGAAGCCATTTTATACATTATTCAATATATAAAAATAATGTCTAATTATGTGAATTGAAACTACACACAGTTTAGTTTTAAAAGATTTTTGCATTTTAATTCTTTCCATTATATTTACAGTAGTATGACCAACACTTATTTCATCATCAATTAACATTATCACTGATGCCTAGAATGTGCGAACTAAGCCCTTTTTTAAGTTAAAAAATATATATAAACTATCATAATTTGGCCTGTAAATTTCATATCAATGAGTCTGGGTTGTTAATGCTCACCACAAAATTATAGTTGTATAAAATAAATTAATTTTATATTTATTCATTTATCAAATTAATTTGGAATTTCCAATATCAGTTCTCGAAATAAGGAATTTACTACAACTAGTTCAGCTGAAATTTTCTACTAGTCTGGCGTACAAGTCACTAGTCTGATATATATTAAAATAGTAAATTCAGTACATAATATCCTGCGCCTGCACAGCCAAGATTTACATCATAGATTTA
This sequence comes from Nematoplana nigrocapitula, assembly GCA_032274565.1. NCBI lineage: Eukaryota > Metazoa > Platyhelminthes > Proseriata > Nematoplanidae > Nematoplana > Nematoplana nigrocapitula. The sequence continues at coordinate 3,249 of JAUYWV010130146.1, forward strand.
GGAAATACATACTATATTCAAAATCTATGAGTTACATACACATATATACTAACTTATTAAAATATTAAAAATAATAATATAAGCAACAATTTTAGGGGAGCAATACAAATGCCCTCTATTCACTATTAGGTCCTCAATAATTTTACTAGTCTGGCCGCACCAGTAGTAAGATATTTTACTAGTCCACCAGGAAATTTACTAGTCACCGTGCAAGCGGACTGTTGTCCTAGGCATCAAGTAGCTGATTCATCTTTTGAAACAGTTGAATTGGTTGTTGATCTCCAAAATCGCAGGTGCCAAACAAAAATGGGGGCAGTTTGATGCTAATGGCATTGTTAGTGTCATTTGTCAGGGTCACCAATTAAGTGATATTGTGTCTACTACAATTTGAGTGAGAGAAGTCCCTAGTCGAATCATTGTGTGTGTATTTAACCAACAAGCAAGCATTATATAAGGTACACAACAGTGAAATTAAGGTTATCATTTTTAAATATGAACATCTCCAATTTTGTCAAATGACAATATGATTTCTAAGCAATTTTTTAAAATAAAAATGCTCACAGGTGCTATGAAAATCCAATAGTAAATTTGCATTAATATTTTCTGAAAATTTTAAATTCTTTGATTTTAAAACTCATAAAAATAAAATAAATATTGATCTACAAGGCCAAATATAAATAACATACAGATTTGAAATCAGAACCTCATTTATCCTTATATATATTATGTTTAAAAATAAATTTTAAATTTAACCCAAACAGTCTAGTATAATATCAAAATAACTCCTTATAAATAAAAGCCATGCAAGGAAATAAATATATACAGCACTCTGAGGCAATCTTCCATAACTTTTTCAGTAGATACAGTTCAGGTCACCGGAATCCTGTGTTGCAGGGTTAAAGTTCCAGTTACCAGAATCCTGTGTCGTGGGATTAAAGTTCTGGTCACTGGAATCCTGTGTCACGGTTAAATTTCCAGACCTCCCAGATGCATAGTGTAGAAATACATAGAGTTCAGTCTCTCAAAAATCTCAATGACCAGAATCCTGTGTCGCGGGATTAAAGTTCCGACTTCCGTACACATAGAGTAGAAATACATAGAGTTCCGTCTCTTAAAACTCAATGGCTGGAATCCTGTGTCACGGGGTTAAAGTTCCGGTCACCAGAATCCTGTGTCGCGGGATTAAAGTTCCGGTCACTGGAATCCTGTGTCATGGGGTTAGAGTTACAGACCTCCCATACACATAGAGTAGAAATACATAAAGTTCAGTCTCTCAAAATCTCAATGACCATAATACTGTGTCGCGGGGTTAAAGTTTCGGACCTCCTGTACACATAGAGTAGAAATACACAGAGTTCCGTCTCTCAAAATTTCAATGACCGGAATCTGTGTCGCGGGGTTAAAGTTCCATACCTCCCGTACTCATAGAGTTCCATCTCTCAAAATCTCAATGACTGGAATCCTGTGTCACGGGATTAAAGTTCTGGACCTCCCATACGCATAGAGTAGAAATACATAGACTTCCATCTCTCAAAATTTCAATGATATATCTATCATATTACATTTTTGCATTTATTACATTTAAAATAATATAAAAACATTTAACAATTATTATTAGGATAATTTGATATCACTGATATTTTGAGAGACATAACGTTATGTATTTCTACTCTATATGCATGGGAGGTCAGGAACTTTAACCCCTTCATACAGGATTCTGGTTGAGATTTTGATAGATGGAACTCTATGTATTTCTCTTCTATACATACGGGAGGTCCGGAACTTTGGTCATTGATAGACGGAACTCTATGTATTTCTATTCTATGCATACGGGAGGTCCGGAACTTTAACCCCGCGACACAGGATTACGGTCATTGAGAGATGGAACTCTATGCATATGGGAGATCCAGAACTTTAACTGCATGACACAGGATTGCCGGTGATGGGAACTTTAACCCCGCAATATAGGATTCCGGAGACTGGAACTAAATCTACTGCGTAACTTTTTGGTAACCTTTTGTCGGAGGCATGTAAATTAATTCTTTTTATATATCAGGGTAGAAATATCATAGAAGTTATGTACATAAGTTTAGGTTTATTGAGGTCAGGTTTACACAGGGTTGCCATGACCAATATAGACAAATTCTGGATGTATGGTAGTAGAAATATGGATGCTATCCTATGGTTGTGAGTGTAGCAAGCAACGTATAATCAGCGAAGCAATGACAAATTTTGGCATTAACTATTAAGATTTTACTTTTACTTAGATGGTTTTAGGTTTATTCATTACAAACTGAAGTGATTTTGAGAAATGATAATAGTGTAAGCTATTGTAATTTCTTAAACTGATGATAATTTACTAGAATTTTATACAAATACCATAATACATTTACATATCATGATAAACATGTACAATTTATGAAATCTAACTTACTGGGATTCAATTTGTTGAATATGTTTCCTTGACGTTAATGTGCTTCTTGGTACATCCTCCAGATAATCGCTTAGATAGCGCTTATAAGACATGTGCGGCGCTATCGGAATATACTCGTCCTTTCAAAAAAATTGTTTATGTGTATTATTCGCTATTATATGTAAACAACCTAGCCGGACAAGTGGACACGTAATGTTTCAAGTAAAAACGAAACGAAAGGATTTCAATTAGTTAAAACAATTTTAGTCCAGAACATTCTGAATATCATGCTCTAATTTGAGGACCATATTTCAGACAACTGTAAATCAAAAAGTATAAGTTGCATAACAAAACTGATTAAATAGGCGTAATCAGCATCAAAACTGAACTAGAAACGTTTTCTATGTTGTTATAGAGTATATATAGTTAGTTTCTCTAATTATGTATCACAAAGTTATGTACCCTCACCTGGATTGTTTAATATCTCCAAAACCACTGGTCGGATTTTGATAAATGTTTATCTGTTGGATACTACTTGGTGCCGTAGGAGTAGCCAAATTTAATTTTAGATCGATCCGACTTTTAGTTCTTAAGATAGCACAAACAATGCACTGTGAATATTGGCGTCGATCCGTGAAGGCCACAGTAGCACGTTTTGGAGCCAACTGATTTAGAGAGAGAGATAGCACTTTCGAGCTAGATTTCGAATAGTTGACCTTTGGGTGAACTGGGGAAAATAAAATTGAGTTCGGTGGATAGCTAACACTCTAATACAACCTTGCTGAAAGTTTCATGAAAAACAGCTGCCTACAAAATTATAAAAGTGTTTACGCTGATTGGTAACAATTGCCTCCATACTATTATAGTTTTTTAATTGAAATAGCGACGATCTTCAATAAAACCAGTTTACATATGAAAATAATTTCTCTCACTATGAATTTAATAAAATATTATCTTAACAAAATAATTTTATAATATGTATGTCGTAGGCTTAATGTCAACAATACAGAAATGTACAAATAATTTGTATCGTATCATACACTGCATTGCAAAAAATGGAACTCTTGCTGGCTGTCTCAGTAGACACGATTTTAATTATTCGTTAACAAACCCGCAACGTGTCTAGACATACTGTATGATGCATATAGGTGACCTCGCCAAAGTACACCCCACAAAAGTAGCTAAATTTTTTAACTGATTTTGCCTTGAATTAGTGTGTCTAGGCTGTCTATACATGAATCAGTTGAGATTAAATCCTAATAGAGTTACTCTGGTAACCTCAGGCCTAGTGGGTTTTTTACTTTTTGATCGAGGGACTCTCATTACCCTCCAACCTAAATACTCCCAGATTTCCAGAGCTCGTACAAGTTGAGTGCCTACGTGGATCACTCAAGTGAATTTTTTATCCGATTAGTTTTCTTGGCTCTAGAGCGGCCCAAAGTTGCTTTTAGAAACTGCTTCAAAGTGACGGAGACCAGACTTTGGACCAGTAGTCTAGCGGCACAACCATGGCTCGTATTGGACTCTGGCGCATATGAAGGATAAGTAAATTACAATTTACATACATCTCAACAATTTAATTGCAAATTTTACATACTTTGTCAACGAATGTCACGCGGCCTACTTTTTTCTATTTCAAAATATGTTCAAATGCTCATCAAAATTTCAATTACGTAATTTTGGCGTGAAATTTTTAATATCGGTGGCAGGGCTTAGGGCAGGGGGGGTAGTAGGTATCAGGTTTTGTGAAAAATTAAATATATGTAAATTGGCCGTGCAAATTGTTCTTAGATACCAATGTGGGCCGGTGACACTTTATTTAACAAAATTCATCATATTAACACAACATATATGGTCTGGCTGTTCGGTATAGTAATATTTATGAAATGAGTATATTGAGCAGCTGTGACACATACGAAGTCGAACGAATTTCAAGTGAGAACAAATTACATATACAGTGAAATTATATACCCCTACTACATATGTATCTGGATGCTGGAGCTTCTATGTTTCTGAGCTGTAATGTTGTACTTATTGAAACTAAATGTATTGAAATTAAATATAATATTTTTGTATTATTTACATATATCTTTAAAAATATATACATCAATCTTTAATTGATAATAACATATTACCATTTCCACAACTGCACGGAAATTTCTAATACCTATTACCTAATACAATATTTAGTACTTATAACTATAGTTTACTATAACTACAGTTAACTGTAGTTTATTATTTTGAGAACTACAGTTTAGTCCAATAACTGCAGTTTTCTATTTTGGGAACTACAGTTAACTGCAGTTATTCCTCCTGTGGGCTGTCATACCGAAGAACTCCGACTGTTGAGTCTCTTCCACAACAGGGACGTCGGAGCGATTTCAGGATTAGGGGGGCTAAGTGGGACAGGGGCGCAGTCGGGGAGAGCCAAGGGTTAGGAGAGTCTAATAAAATCAGTGTTTCCTGATTCAGAAATAACACCAGGACTTTTCATGTGGCCGACAGAAACAGATACATTATGCGCTAACGACGCTGGTATTTCACTTTATATACTGGCACCTATAAGGGTGTAGTCAAGAAATTAAGGAAGCCTAAGTTACCTTCTGGTCATTGGTGGTTGTTCACTTCACAATTATTTAGCAGTCATTTTTGTGATATGTCAATTAACATACAGTATTTATATATTTGTTAATTTGTCTTTTCTGGCATTCTCACATGTATAATATTGTTTTTTAAAAAACTCTGGGGAAAGGCATACGAACTCTGTGTGCGGAACTAGAACTGGGTGTTGAGCAAGTATGGAATTGTTTGTCACCTTTCAGATAATGAAGAGCATACCTACTAAGGTGACCATCCGTCGGCTACCAGCAGGGATGACGGAGGAGGACTTCCTGTCCATAGTGGAACCCCTGCCCCCCTATACCTACTTCCGCTTCTGCAAGCCGGACCGCAGTCTGGGAGTATACGGGACCACGCGGGCCTACATCAACTTTGCCAGCGAGAACGGACTGTTCGAGTTCAAGGAGCGCTTCGACGGCTATGTCTTCGTCGATGCCAAGGTAGGCAGGCAGATGTTGTTTATTCGACCCCTTCCGGAGGATGGGGTGGGGGCAGCGCAGTGCCGCCGAGGCCCAGCAACCTGGCAACTACCCACGGACATCTCCCGAGGTCAAGAAGGCTCACTGATTCACCAAAAGATTGCAAGGCGGAGGCTTGAAAATGATGGACAGGAGATGAGAAGAGAAGATGAGAAAGATCCTGCTGGCCTTCTCCGCATGAAGGGCAAGAGGGGGAATCGGACTGACCAATCCGATGGAGGTAAGAAGAGGCAAGGAGGGTGGAGTGTCCGTTGCAGTGAAGGCGCGAAAGCTCAAAACGGAAGAACGGGGAAGAAGAAGCTCACCAGAGGAAGTAATCTGAGTCTAGAAGTTTGTTGCGAAGAGAAGATCGCCCAGAGGAAAGAAGACAGTGCAATTGCAAGGGTCTCACTCCGCGGTTACTCTTTCCAGCCAACCCAGAAAAGTCAGTTGTTGACTGGCTTCGTGCTCGCTTTCCCTCACTGCGATCCCAGATGTTATTTTCTCAATACATGTGACGCCTACTAAGCGTATCTATTTGGAGATGGTAGTCTGCATCAACTGTCGACACGTACCAGCCTGGCGTTATGCCAATTAACGGACATTTGTTTATATTCAGTAATGAGCTGTTAAATACCTATTTATTAATCTATTAACAGATCTATATATGGTTTAGATTCCTAATTAATAACTCTTGTTATGGTTAATACGAAAGAGATTCATTGGTTTAAAACGGCATTGTCTGCTGTGATTTTGAACGAAAAAGTGAAAACCATCGCCGTCAAAATCCATCGCAGCCGAAGATTTACCAAGAGACGGCCAACTTGTAGAATTGTTAGCGGTATTCATTGGATTACCCCTAGACTTGTAGAATTCCGGGACCTGTTTCATAAAACCTACAAGTGCTACTACAATTGTGACAAATGTAGCCAAATCGCGTTTCCTTGTATTGTAGGGGGAATCCAATGAGTGTACCGTACCGCTAACAATTCTACAAGTTGATCGTCTCTTTGTAAATCTTCTGCTGCGATGGATTTTCACTTTTTCGTTCAAAATCACAGAAGACAACGCCATTTTACTCCAAGAATTAACTTTGAGACGTCTCCAAGACAACACATTAAGCTACAAGTTATTATTAGTTCTACACAATTGTAACAGGCCCTGATTTTCATTGTCTAACTCTTGGTTGATAGTACCTGTTGGCATGGTGATGGTCTGCTTCAGGGCAACGAGTCTGTGGGTCTGGTGGAGTTCGCCATCTGCCAGAAGGTGCCGCCTCCGGTTGCCAGCGAGGGACCAGAGGGCAACAAGGAGAAGCGTCGTGCGGACCCGAAGAAGGGCACGATCGGACAGGACGCGGACTACGAGGCGTTCGTGGAGGCCCTGGAGAAGCTGCGTGCGGGGGAGGAGCCGGTTGGGGAGGGTGGGCAGCAGCCCACCTGGGAGGCGCATCTGGAGGAGATCAAGGCCAAGGAGAAGGAGTTGGAGGCCAATCACGGAGTACTCAAGGTGGGTTGGAGTAGCAGTGACGGTGCAGTCTGCGTTATTTTTGGAATTTCTTGTGTTATCTTCGTACTTGGTCCAATGCTTGTACGACCTTAAACTGTAAAAATACAGCAGGAACAACCTGCTCATGCACCAATAGGGACGTACAGCGCAATTATCTAAAAATCTGTTAGTCTAATTATGCAATGTAAAACAAAAACTTTAAAATAGAAGTGTATTCTCAACCGCGTTTTCGGGTACGACCCTTTTATCAAGAGAATTACAGCGTGATTCACTATAAAGATAGTTAGAATAGAGTTCTAAAACAACAAAATCAGTGTAAAACTGGTACAGTAAAATATTCGATGTAAATTTATAATACTGTAAAATGATGTGCCTGACAAGTGAAGCTGTCTATTTGAAACAGTGTCATAAGAGGGGGAACAAAAACAATACAAAGATTTTAGGTTTCGAACAGTCCTTAAATATTTTTCAAATGATTAGTTATGACCGGATTTATTTTAATTTTTTAGTATGTCATTAGTTAGAAGATAGAAGTCGTTTAAGGAGGGGTCTCATAAAAGGAGAAGTCGTATAAGTGTGGTCGCATAAAAGGGAAAGTCGTATAAGTAGGGGTCGCATAAAAGGGGATGTCGTATAAGTGGGGTCGCAAAAAAGGAGAAGTCGTATAAGTGGGGTCCCATAAAAGGGGAAGTCGTATAAGTGGGGGTCGCATTAAAGGGGAAGTCGTATAAGTAGGGGTCGCATAAAAGGGGATGTCGTATAAGTGGGGTCGCAAAAAAGGAGAAGTCGTATAAGTGGGGTCCCATAAAAGGGGAAGTCGTATAAGTGGGGGTCGCATTAAAGGGGAAGTCGTATAAGTAGGGGTCGCATAAAAGGGGATGTCGTATAAGTGGGGTCGCAAAAAAGGAGAAGTCGTATAAGTG
>JAUYWV010130168.1:0-11169 GCA_032274565.1 Nematoplana nigrocapitula
AGCCAAGGTTGTTTTGCAAGCTCTCCATTGTTTCACAAGAGCCAATGTTGTTTTGCAAACTCTCCATTGTTTCACATTCCGAACTTATGAGTATAAGAGAGAAATATAGAATTCAACCTGCGCATCATTTACCTTTTCATTGTATAATATGGATTTTTAGTCAGTGAACATAAAAGCTGTAACTTGAGGTACAATATATCAATACTATATTGGCCATATCATTATTATCGACCGTTTGTAGTATATTTTGTCCATTAAAAACTATGTCAGTGAAGCAATCAATGGACTTTGAGAAACAATTGTTCAGTCATTATAGTGAGAATTAACTCATTCAATTATGCTCACATGTCAGTTGAAAGAGTATCGCGCCTCTCTTATTACGCATCTCGACTGACTCTCCATCTGGCACTCGCATCGTTTCTATTTTGAAATGAGTAGTCTACCTATAGGTGTAATTGTTTGACCGCTCCACTCCGTACTGTGCGCACTTATCGTTGGCTCCGAGACTATTCAGTGACTGTGCGTGTGTGGCACACCTCACCCAACCCCCTGATCTGTGACCTATACCAGCTGTTTGACCTGTCGCTTTGCATCATAATTCTAATGTCTGGCATTGCTATCCTTTTTTACAGTTTTTTAATGTCGTTTCTCAACAGGACACTGTAGATGCCACTGGTCAGGGCGATGGCGCCGCAGCGTCGGCATTGATCGATCGCGCCCTTGCCAACGCAGCCTCCCTCAACAAACAGAATCTTGGCCCGGAGTTGAGTCGTGTGCCGACTACCGATTTTGGCCGGTTTCCCGGATTTACCAGCCAGGTCCTCGAATGCGGGCCAGCCTTTGCCCAATCTGAAGACCATCCCCCCGAATCTCTAAACAAAAGCAATGCCAGTCTGAGAGAAAAAGTGAGAACAGTTAGTTGCCTTAGCTGCTATGCGATATGCTAGGTCGTCTAGTCGTGTAACTGGAGACTACTGGTGGCAGCTGAAATATGGTGGCGATAGAATTACCCTCCCAGAGCATGGGAGACTACTATAGTGAGCCGAAAGAGGTGACCAGTGAAGGGAGGCCCTGAAGGGATGTAATATAGGAGGATCAAGAAGAAGAAAGGAGGCATTAGAGCGAAGTTCGAAGAGAAAACCGGAGGGATCTACGTAGTGTGTGAAGGGTTAGTGCTGACAGGAGGACTGCCATTTTGTTAGGACGGAGTTACGGATGACAGAGAAATGGATAGAGGAAGGAGAGAGACGGTCCCCCACGAACGAGCGTACTGAGGAGCTCATTTCCATCTCATGGCGATCCACTGGAATATATAGAATAGAAGGAATTCATGAATTCAAAGGAGCACCAATCAGTGAGATAGAAGCAGGTAAGAGAAAGATAGGAGAGAAGAGAAGACAAAGAGATTCAAATGGGAAGGTGTCGTAGTAAGCGAAGACAAAGAGATTCAAATGGGAAGGTGTCGTAGTGAGAGAAGACAATGAGATTCAAATGGGAAGGTGTCGTAGTGAGAGAAGACCCATACGAGCGTGAAAGAGGGCGAACAATGAAGCGTAAAAGTTGAAACTGTGAGAACCCTTAGAGAAAGAGAGATTGTTGCAGAGGTGGTACTTACTTTGGAACAGGAGTTAGGAACTTGTTGTTATTGTAATTCCTGGTCGAGGGAAGGCGTCAGTGCCCCGACCTCTCGAAGGAAAGAGAGAGAAAAATAATGAAAGAGTTAAATGTGAAAAACGAGAGGAAGAGATGAAAGAGTGTGAGAAAAAGAGAATTAAGACGGAAAAGAGATAAGAGGGGGGAGAGAGATGAAATAAAGAGGGAGAAATTAAAGATATGAGAGAGGGGGGGGGAGAATAGAGAGTCCGAGAAAAGAAAAAGAAAATGGGAGAAAGAGTAGAAAGAGAGGGAAAGAAGACGAGAAAGTGGAAGAGTGAGGGAACGCAGCAGTTTGCCTTCCGGAGCAGGACACCCCGCCACGAGAAGGCGACAGCATGGGACAGGAGCTATAGAAATTCCACTGCCTCCTTGCCTGAAATGGATGTGGACTGAAATCTGGTACACCACACTGTCTATATAAGATGAACTTTGAAACATGTCTTTTCAATACATGTCTCTAATTTCAGTATTGGAACCAACGTTCATGTAAACATATTAAACCTATTATTTTAAAAATGTTTTGTTTGCCCATGGGGTTAGTCTTCTGATAATTGATTTTTCAGCAGAAAGATGTCATATATTAACCTTTCTAATTCGTGCCGATTGGTTAAAAGGATTAGCATGGAGTGTTGCTTGTCTTTGTCCTAGTTTCCGTATAGGCCAGATAGGGTCGTCATCTCATCTATACAATTTGTTCTTCGAGAAGGGTGCCCCCACTCATGCCGATCTTTGTCAAATATACGTGCTCTCCCCGCCACGTCATTTCTGCTATAACACTCCCACAACCAACAGGTGGCAGATTGGACAACCAGCCCTCCAGAATTTCATCAAATTTAGTGCTTCCTAATTCCGCTTGACAGTTGAGCCTCAACAACTTCCCCGCGGTCTTTGTGTTTCTGGTGAAGGCAGGGGGGCCCTATTGTTTTCACTCTTTCGTTTTTTAAAACATCCTCCCACCTCGTGCGTCATCAAGTCGTGCCGCGAGTCTCGACCGCAGAGAATCTGATGCTGCCTATAGCCAATCGGCGGCATCAATGTCAGCTTTCAAACTTACTGTTTCTCAACTCGGATGTGACGTGAGGTGGCACATGACGTTACTTGTCATGGGAAGTTTTCCAGGTGCCGAGATCTTTGATCTTGTGATGCATCGTCACACAGGCCACTTTGTTTTTTCACAGGGTGCTGAGCTCAGTGTCGCACTCCTACTATAAAAAGATCGGAGGGGGGGAGCTCATTTTTAATTTAGGGAAACTCAAACAAGACTTTTGCTTGTTGACGGAAACTGGATTTCTCCCTCACTATTCTAGCGGATGCGGATAGGTTGTAGTTAGAAACTGTTTGGGAGTATTTTGATATGTTTTTATCAGAAATGCAATTCGCCTACGCATGTCGGTACATCTATATACATGAAAGGGCAGACCGGTCTCTTTGAAGTGCTCGTTCGTCTATCCACCTACTTTTCAACTTGTCATCGGCGATTGATTTGAGTCGATAAGACTGCTCACGAGTCAGAGTCGGTAGCATTTTAAAGGTGCCGATCACGCACGTCGCAGGGTGAATGATATTATTTGACGCGCTGGGTTTTATCAGCATGCGGCTAGCTTTATTTCGGGCTTCTGGTGTGTTCTCGCCGATAAGGGCGTCTAGACTTTGTCAGTAGGAGCTTTGCAGTTCACAAAACTTTCTATAATATAATAATAGTTTGAAAAGCTAACCTTGTTGACACTGATACATGATCACAAATTCTGATAACCGTACTGTATATATGCATAGTTATCTTTGCGCCCGTTGGAGGTTTTCTGTACGACATCAGACTCGCCTGCTCTAGAACCCCACGCATAACTATATCAATATTTCTGACCGGAAGGGTAGTCAGTTCAATATTTAAATGTCTTGTGTACTAGCTATTTCCCTGTCAACTTCACAGTGTTCGTACATTATGCGCTAATGACGCTGGTATTTCACCTTATTTATAGGCGCCTATAATGGTGTAGACAATAATTTAAGTGGTTTAAGTTACCTTCTGACCACTGGAGGTTGTTCGCTTCACGCGGTTGCCAACGCAAACAGAATTACATTCTCTTCAGAGATCCCAGAACCACACATAGTAGACCCGACAGAAGACGGTTTTGAAGATTGCTTCCTCCAAAACGAAAATTAAATATACGGTTTCATTTAGTCCCTTGCACAGCACTAATATTCGATCGATTTTGTTTTTAATGTCGCGAAGAAACTGCCCATTTGTAGTGGAAAGGCGTATCGCTGGTGAAGGTCTCCAGTTTTAAAATCCCAAAGAAAATTCACACTGACTGTTCCTTGACTGTATTTTTTTTACAAAATTAAGTGAATTCTTAGCCTTGGTTTATCAGCGTTATTATTTTCAAAATGGGCTGTTCCAGCACCGCTTGCGATGAAACATGTTAGTAATTGGTGTGCTACACCAGCAGATTGCTAGCTAGGATATTTTGCAGTCAATCCCGTCATCATATAAAATGTTAAGACTGTTGTAAATCAATATTTTTCAGTGCTTTCAATTCAGATAAGTGAGTGTCTCTTCTCAACGTGTAAGCGTTACTGAAGTTCTTCAAATAACAAATTAATAAGTGCCAAATATCGAAGTTAAAGGATGTCTGAACAAAACACAAAATGTACAACGGATGAGTGTGTACCTCTAACTGTATTGGAATTATTGCATATATACAGTATGTTAAGGAAAAAACTGACAGATTTTCACCTTCCTAATACCAGGGTGCAAGGACGCAGATTTTACTTAACCTATTATTTAGAATTTGTTCGGACAGAAACTTGCATCTCTGCAGTGCATTAACCACTTGGAGAGATGAAATAACCCAAATAACAACGTATTGGTTGCCCGAAAGAGTATATGGGGTATTTACTTAGTGCTGCTGTTTTCCCCTCGGACCCAGGTTGCCACCTACGAGAGCATGATCGCCCATTTGCGCAGCCAGCTGTCTAGCCTCGGTGAGGAGAAGGAACTCCTCCGACGCCAGGTGAAGGATATGCAGTCCTCTGCCGCAGACGCGAGCAACGGCCCCGCACCTCCCACCTCGCCCACCAAACCGGTGATGGGAGCCGGCATTATAGAGATGCGGCATCAGGCTGCCCGACAACATCAACAACAACAACAACAACAACGGATGCGTACCTCGACCAACATGTCCGCGTCATGTTGCGAGTGGACTAGCGGTGCAGAACCCGACTGGGTTTCTCAAGTGAGTGCTCGATGATCTTGGTGTTTTTTTCTCTCGGTCATACACATTTTAACTGACAGCGATTCGTCAAGTGATCTAACTCAACTTCTGTATATGTGTATGCGCTTTTACGTATTTCGAATAATTTGTAAATTCTGAGCAGTTCAGCTCCATTAATACTTATTATTTGTCTGCTATTTTAGGCAGTTAAGTTGTGAGAGTTTTCCTTCCGTATCCTCAGTTTTTCGAATTGTATACTTTTGTGTCATGCGTGTGGCTTTTTAAACAATCGAAAGACAACCATATGATCAAGCAACATAGATGGCAAACAGTCTCTCCTCTCCCGCCTCTTCGTCCGCCGGCCCATCTGCCCAAACCGCCATGATCCGGTCCTCCCTTATTTCCAGTGTCCTCCAATGGGTATCAGGTCACTGTGACTTACGTGGCAACGAAGAAGCCGACCGGGCTGCGAGAACCGCGGCCACCTTCCCACAGAATCTCCCAGTTGGCATTTATTCGACCCGCAATGCCATCTCACGATATGCAACTACTCTCCTTAAGGAAGAGTACGACGAGGACCGCAGGTCCCTTACCGATCATGTCTTCCCACGGTCCCCTATCAAACTACCAGCCCAACCACTTTCCCGCGCCGGCCAGATCACGTTGATCCAACTGCGCACCGATAACTCCCCCATCTTGGCATCCTACTTTCACCACATCGGGAAGAAGGACTCTCCGAACTGCCCTCACTGCGGCGCAGCCACCGAAGACCTTACGCCCCTCATCATCACGTGCCAGAGACCGCTTCCTGGGCCCGGCGTCGGATCTGGATGTCATGGCGGACGGCGACCGTGTGCTGTCCCTCCTCAGAGAGATTGGAGCGGTGACACGTCTCCCCGACCGAGAATAATAATAATAAGAAGAAGAAGAATCTAGATGTCAATTTGCGAATTGAATGGTGTATTGGAGGTGATTTGCTCATTAATCGCGGGACACTGTATCGCAGTATAGTGTCTTTTTGTATTCATATTGAAATAAATCAATAAAAACGATTGGTATTATCTTCTACTCATTTCTACAGGTGTGTCCGAATGTTTAATAGAATGGATACATAAACAGTGCTGGTACATACATGCGTTGTATAACACTGAGCGTTATTTTAAGAATTCCTCTCGTCATGCGTTATTATTTTTAATTCCTTCCTTTCCAGCGTTATTTTCGTATTTGGGCCAATGTTTATACGACCGACATAGGGACGAGAAGGCTATGACAGCAGGATTGCAGTGGGCGTGGTAAAGCACAATTTCCTAAAAAAAACTAATAGTATCAGTGTTCCCCATCCAGAAATAACAAAGCACTTTTCATGTGGCCGACAGAAACAGATACATTATGCGCTAACGACGCTGGGATTTCAGCCTATAAGGGTGTAGTTAAGATATTAAAGAGAAAAGTAGCTTGAGTTAGCTTCTGTTCAGAAGAGGTTGTTCGCTTCACACAATAGCCAACACAACCCGAATTACATTCTTTTCAGAGATTCCCGAACTATAGTAGACGTTTTTTAACAGTGATCCCTCTGAACAAAAAAGAAATATACGATTTAAAATTTTTCTGAATCATTTAGTTCCTTGTTACAGCACTATAAGTTGATCGATTTTATTGATTTTTCAACGTCGCTGGTCAAGGTTTCCTGTTTTAAAATCCCAAATAAGAACCGATCACATTCCTTGACTGATTGTTCACGTGCTTTACAAAATGCGTTACTTGTGGTTTTCCAGCTGTATTATTTTCAATTGAATATAAATGAAACTAGGTCCAATTTTCACATTTTCCTATTTGCTACTTCGTCCATAGGCCGCGTGCGCACCTTCGGGCACTCTTCTGCACGCTCTGGCACAGCTCTGTCCCTATCCCGGCCTGTCCGAGCGCTGTCGAGAGGCCTGCGTCGACTTGGAGCGTCTGTCGGCCAGTGTGGATCGCCTCCGCTCGGACAAGACCCTGCTGCAATTGAGTCTGGAAGAGTCCAAAGCGACGGCCGATCGACTCCAGTGCCACGTGAGCCAACACGAGGCCAATTTCGGCGCTCTCACGCGGGCCCACAGCGCCGCGGACTACGCCCTCGAGGCGGCCGATGTTCTCCTCCAGGTATGGACAGATTTAGGCGTCGGATTAACTCATGGGATAAATGCTAGTTAGGACGGGAAGAGATAGAATTACTCGGTCGTATACCTTAAAGGCTGATTCGATTGTGATGTCGCGAGTGATACCCGATTGGTCAATTCCTCAAAATAAAAAGCAAGTAATGAATTTCTTAGGGTTGCGCAATTTTGATGCTAGATTTGTCGAGAGATACGTTGAGTATCCATGCAAGCTATACAACAGCACAAAAGAAGGCGTGCGGTTTGCTTGGGATGAGGACATGACGGACTGCTTTAATAAATTAAAATAATTATTTTGTGATGAATTATGTTTAGCCATCCCTACTCGCAGATTCCATTTGAGGTTCACACTGATGCCAGCAACCTGGCTATATCGTCAGTTCTTTCTTAGAAAGGTAAACCCGTTGAGTTTGCTAGCTGGCTTTTAACGAAATCCAAAAAATTAATTACAGTACGATCCAGAGAGAATGTCTTGCGATCACGTTTGCCTTAAAAAAATTCCGTCACTACCTCCTTGGAACGAAGTTCGCGTTGTTTATAGATCATAAACCATTAACCTGACTGAGGGAACAAAAGCTTGATGGTATGTTGGGTCAGTGGTCGCTCGCAATCCAAGAATTTGACTTTGTTACTAAATGTATTTCAGGAGCAAATAATGTGCTGGCTGATGTAGTTCGCGACAATATGTTACTGCACTATTGATATTACTCCTCTAATAAGTGATGAATAATTTATATTATTGTTGTTAGTCTAAAACAATTTGTAAAGAATGAATCAACCGAACATGACCTCCCCTCGTCGATTTCGCCTTGGTTACGGACGAGATGGAAACAAATATTTCCACAGTTTATCGTGGAAAATGATATCAATTATTTTCAGAAGATATAAAAACAGACCAGCCAGTCAAAGTTCGTATTATCACAGATAGTCTTCATAGGAGAAATTATGGAGCAGACCATGGGCTCCTTAATATCTAGGAGTCCATGAGCAAGCACACGATCCACCTCGTTGTGGTCATCTCTGGAGATTATTATCTTATGGTTGTTGGCCAGGAATCAGACAGTCTGGAATGGCAGTGACTTCTCACCCACCTAAAATCCAGTTTGGTCAAGTAGCTTCTGCTTCTTCTGCGCCGGGTCAGCTTGTTACTGCGGATGTCTGGAAACTTCCCAGAGATCAAGGTTATACTGCTTCTTCTGCTTGTTGTGGACTCTTTCTCAAAATATTCAGTGGCGTACAAACTGCGTGATGAAACGTCGCAATCAATTGTAAAACATTTTGTCAATTACTTTTGTTTGTTTGGGATTCCGCAACGTCTACTGACGGATCAGTGCACCAACTTTGAAAGTAAATTAGTCTGCAAGGCCCTCGAATATTTTAGAGTGTGAAAGGTTCGGTCAACTCCGTGTCATCCAGAAACAGACGGACTGACGGAGAGGATGAATCGAAGCATACCAGAGATGTTGCGGCATTAAGTTGAAAACAGAAAATCGGTTGATAACTTGGATCTCGTGTTTGGTGGCGTACAGAACATTCAGAATGCTCCTGTCTTTGGTTTTCTACATGACCAGTTTTTATCTTCTGAAAATTGGCCTGAATTGCTGGATGATGTTGAATTGAGAAAAGCTAAGAAATCTTACCCAGCCCACGACATTCACGTTCCTAAGTGTTTATATTAAGACTCATGTGAAATGTTCTAAGCTTCAGTCTGATTTTTCTCCGGTTTTATCTGTTACTCGGGTGTTTGATGGTTGTGCTGAAGTCAGGAAAAAGGTTATTAATTTTAGAGCTATTGTACATTTTTTGTAAAGGGAAGGAGTGTGGGTATATATTGACCTGTATAATGGACTGAGTGTGGTGAGTATTGATCTGCGTGGTGACCTTTGTACCCGAAGTGATTTGAACTCATGTGGTGTTATTCGGTGTTCTGTTATGTAGCTGGTTATTGCGCATAAAAAGTCGTTAGTTGAACTGACTGGTTGGGCTTCTTACATATATTTAGACTTTCCACTTCATTATTCTTAGATGCATCCTCGCATATACAGTATATGAAAGAGTATCTGTGTGTACTATGTCTACGAATGTCTGTCACGCTTCTGTTCAAAGTAGATTGGTTTTAGTTGTTTCAGAAGGACGTAGAAGATTGCGGGTTCAAGACCTTGCCGTGGGTGAAATATCTCTTTTGAATTGGACATCAATTTGTGATATTTTTTCTTCCAATCGATAATATAGATATTGAAAATTGATGAGGAAATATTTATCTGCTATGTGAATTGCGTTAAAAGGGCAAAATTTAATGGTATTTTTCATGCGTGATGCAATCAAAAGCGAAACATCTTCTAACCAGTGTTTTGTTGCTTACGTACACACACAAACTCATACGGATCGTTCAGGTTGGTGCGATGAGATGAGTGTAACTGGATTTTGGGCGCTTGTTCGAGTGTGGTCTGATTTCTATATGGTACTATATAATGATAACTATGCAACGCTAATCTTAATTTGGCAAATCATTTGTTTCCACTCTCCCTATATACTGCTCAGCTTCAAGCCATTTATACAGTATAGTATATCATATCACTGCGTGATTCCTGGTGACACGGCAGGGAATTTGTCACGAGAGTTTCCCTCTTCCCACCACTCTTCGTTTAAAAAACTCCTCGTTTAACTACCTGTCTCTTCTGCTGTCAACACGAACGACAAAAGGCGCAGAACACCGGTCAACATTTAACAGCAACATCCCTCGTAAATGTATACATATAAACGACGAGACCATAGAAATCGGATTTGTTTTTAATATCTAGAACTGACACGCCGCCATTTGCATGTGTCGTAATAGAAGCGGAGATAGACGTTTTTCAATTGCGCGCGGCTTTATAAATTAATACTCCGCATTTCTAATGCATTTTGCCACACTATAAGCCAGCTCCTGTGGTGTTCTCTAGTCAGCCATATTAAAACAGCTTATTTCGCTTCTAGCTTAAAATAGCTATGCCGCGTAATCCGATTTCTATGAATGAGACTCAAAAGCAATGAGGCTGCTAAATATGTGTTTGTGGGGAAGACATTTGTTTGCATCGGGGGGGGGGGGGTATATTAACAAAGTATGGCTTTTTCTTTCTGCGTAATGGAAAGCAATATCAATCATAATTTGGATGTATTAATGTAGTAGTTACAATAGACATGTTTGTGTGAGCTATTTAGTTTTTCATGTGTTGATCACACTCTCGAGAGTTCGTTATCTGAAGCAGCTTAACAACTGTACAGCTGGTTGAATCGACTAACTCTTATTCGACTTGTGGATAGCGCTTTGACTCTATACTGAACATTTTACTCATTAGAGTGTGGGTTTGTACGCATATAGTTACTGTATACTGACTTCTGTGCCTTCTGGAGATCTTACTATAACCCTTGAGACCCTACCGGGTGCTGTTTTGTGACCTATAGCTGACCCTGCGGTAGTTCTACCGCGAGCACTGGTCTACATTGTTGGTATGGCGATCTACAGTACATAGACAATTCACGCCTCCATTTGATGCGGCGACTTTGCTCAGTTTGTTGATTTGCGCAATGAAATGATAGACACAGACCAACTCGAAGGTATCTGAGGGCATTTTCGCTTTCTCCACGACATAGAACTATCTATACGAATCTACATTGGTATGACGCCTGATGGGACTATATCGTTAAGCGATCTAGAAATTTTGATCACGGCAATCATTCTCGTGGTGTTGGACTACCCAGTACTGCCACTCCTTGCGTTTTTTAGATGATGTAATTTTCAAAATTGTAGTTGGGCTAAATGCGCTAAGATTACTATATTGGTGCTTCCAACCTTCTGCAAATTGAGTGTCAAAAGTGTACACTATATATGTGTCTCGCAAGTTACAAATCGCTTCTGTTTAGCAACATTTATTACGGTGTCCCTCCCTACTTAGAAATGTATAATTTTTATTTATTATTGTTCACAAAATTATATAAAAAAATGTAAATACTGCAGTGTTGGCACAGGGGCGGTTTTTACCGCGCACGCGGTATTTTGATGATATGGGCGGTTTCGGGGCGGTTTTTTAAACATTTTGATTTTATAGTTTTTTGTCTGTTTTTCTGAACCAAATTGGACAGTTTTAGATCTATTTTAGATCAAA
>JAUYWV010130179.1:0-11168 GCA_032274565.1 Nematoplana nigrocapitula
AATGCATGAATGGAGGGATACATCTTCTTTGCCGGTGTAATTTTGTTCATCACATCACAGATCGTAGATACCTTAGTCACTTTCTCCAGAGGAAATAAAGATGAAATATTAAACATTTTAATAGTGACGGGCAGTTCTGAGAGTTCCGTCATTATGTCGGTTGAAATAACATGTCCGAAATGTTGCTGCAGACTGCAAAGATCATCTTCTTTCAATTCCTCACGGTTGGCTGCAGCCAGAAGAACGAGCTCAATCACTTGCAGTGTGGAGAGATCAGTCTGTTGAAAACGATTTTTAATGCTTTCTTTTAATTATATTAAGTGTCTCGAAAAACTGACTCTTCATATTCTCCTCAAATGTGCATTCATTGATAGAACTTTCAAGGCATGGCGCAGCGACGATCTCACTGCCGTCGTCGTAGTACTTGGTGTTTAATTTTCGTTTACGGCTGCGCTGTTCGTTGTTCTCTGCATCTGGAAACTTTTTTTTTGTTTCATCGAGAAGGCGAGAAAATTCCTCGTCGGATCGCAATTCATCCATTCTCACAGTTGGCTTAACGCCTGCCTACAAATAGGAAATTATAATACAGTACCGCGAGAAATTGGGAAAAAGGGCAACCTTGCCCGGGCGTGCCGACCATCAAAAAGGCAGCCCGGGCTGTTCCGGCGTCCCTGTTTATACCCCCTCAAAGGAGGACGGCACCCTAGAAGAAGAAGATCACAAGGTTTAGACGTCTGGAATAATTCAATTGTTTAGGACGAATTTTTTAGATCATGATGTTTTTAAAATAGCCTATTTATTAAAGTGAATGATAGAAACGCTCTCGTATGATGTCTCTGTTTGATGATTTTGTTTGTTACGGAGTTATTTTTTATAACTCAAGCTGTTCAAATTATTACTGAAATTTTTGACAAAATTTATGATAAGTACGGTTTGTAAAATAGGATTAATAAATTTTCTGTTTGAAAATAAAATATTGAATTAGACAATTTAATTGGAAGAAAAAATGGTTTTAATTTTTCTTTCAGTAGTTTTGCTTTGGATTTGTTACAAAATACATCGTCACATAGACCTAAAAATAAAATTATCGTTAATTTAAGTGAACTATTATTCTACCTATAGAATATTTAATATTGTATTTTATATAATAAGTATATTTGAAGTTATAGTAACATTGATCTAATTTTCTGAAATTTGTTGATAATTAATAAATTATCAAACTATATTATTTTATAAATGTAAAATGATCCAAAGTCCAAACAAATTAGAAGATGCTCTAAATTGTTTTTAAATAGATATTTCAATATTGTGGTTTTAGGTACCTCATCACAAGTTCCATCTTTTTAGGGAGGAGCAAGCAGTTGTTTTTATAGAGCTCTGGTCATTATATTTATACTACTACTACTAGTATTACTAGTTAAAAGCTATTGGCAAAAAACAATTTAATAAAGTCAAAGATACCTTTTTTTATAAAAGAATTCGGGTCAAAATGTCACTAGTCCAAAACATCACCAATACAAAATGACACCAAAGAGGTCCAAAATGTCACCAAAAGATTATAATACTATAAATACTATATTATTTTATACAAAGATATGTCAATCATATACATATTATATATATTATCTTTGTACTAAATAATATAGTATTATAATGAAATATAGACTATAGTATTATAATCTTTTGGTAATGTTTTGAACTCCTTTGGTAATGTTTTGGACTAGTGATGTTTTGGTTTACTCTAGTGACATTTTGGTCTAGTGATATTTTGGTCTATTCCCTTTAGAAAGTATACATAAAAGGTTTCGGTCCTGACAAGCCAAATAGCTCTTGAGCTAAAATGTCTATAAACTTTATATATAAGATTAGGGTATCTACTTTTAATATAAGGGATATCCACGAAGAAAGAAATCAAACCAACTAATTAAAGACATGCAAAATATAATATTTCAATTCCTACCATATAACAAAAATAAAAGATGATCCAAAAGGTAAAATTGACAAAGATTCTAAATATGAGATTATTTTACTAGAGCATATTACTGCAAGCACTATGGACTTGGATTTGTTATATCAAATGATATGAACAAAAGACTAAACAAAATTTGGCAAATCAATAATATATTAGCAGTAGTAAAATTTAATTTAAATATCAATAAAAAGTTACTTTTCTTTAATGTTTATGCACTAATTAGTATTAAAAGTACTCAAAACACAAAAAAGAGAGACAACCTTTATGAACAAATTATCAACATTTTCAACACTAATCACAATAACATAATTATTCTTAGCAGAAATTTTAATTAAAAAATTGGTAGAAACAAGAAATAATAGGCAACTTCTCCAAAGGGAAAAAATGAAAATGGTCAAAAACATGGTAGTGAATCATAGACTATCTTGAATAAAGTTGAAAATAGCTCAATGTATTTGAAATATGGACATAAGTTAACTGCTGTTAAGTCTCCTAGAAAGACAGACAGATTAATGGGTGCTCCAATAACTGAAGACAAAGTTGATGCTATGTACACAAATCGTCACAGCAGGCCATATAATGAAACATGATAGCCTGGACATGGATATCATCCAAGGCAAAGTGGACGGAAGGTATATGGAAAGAACCTGACAATTGGACATTGAGGAATAAATGAGATGCAATCTTCAACAAGCATCTCAATGAACAGTTGCAACATACCAGAAAATGTAGATCATGTTATATGGATATGCCCAAGATGGTATAACTTACATTTCCAAATATTTGGAACCTCTACCATAGAGTCATATCTACTTAATCTAGATCTTGTAAACATATATTGCAGTTAGTCAAAAGGGCTGTGGACTAAAAGGCTCTCCAAATTACCTAATGGTCAAGAGATGTTGAATAAACAAACAAACAGTACACTATGAAGGCTGGCATCGATCCATGAAGGCTATAACAGTTTGTCTAAGAGCCAAAAGAGAGAAGTTTATTATTTTTAAAACATCGATATCTTATATTTGTTTGACATAGTCATTCAGAAAATTCCTATATTCTTATTTATTATGCCATACTTTGGTGCTATGAGGTCTGATTTTGAAATTCTAATTTACACAAATATTTATAAATATTTTAAATATTGTCATATGCTATACATATAATTTGAATCGAAAGATACATATCTAATTTCTTCTAAGTATCAAAATTTATTTTATAAACATTTGATATAAATTCGTAATATTGAAATTTGTTTTCCATATCACTACATATGTTTCTAATAATTTTCTTAATACATAATCATTTTCATTGTTATTTTTTGTTTTAGTGAATGAAGATAATTATGCCATGTTAGACTGCAAAATTGATTATACTTTACAAAGTGACTATGATGGTAACATATATTCATTATTACATTAATTTTGTTAAATTCCTTTACATCCTCATATATGATTATTTTTTTATATTTTATTTGTTTTAAATTTAACCATACACATTTGCTTAAATAATCCTGAGCCAGATAGAATCTCCAAGGGAGTCAGCCAACTAAGCACGATATCAACTCAATTAAAATGTTTCTAACCTTAGGTACTTAAGGTACCTAGAAAATAACACATCTTATTTCATATGTTTAAATACCTAACATTACCACCTTAAGGTATCTAACCTTACCTCATTAAGGTACCTAACTACCTTAAAGTGCCTGCTGTAATTGAAAAAACAAGTTAGGTACCTAAATGACTTATTTCATCTATAGGTTAGGTTCCTTAAGATTGCTAAAAGGTGGTAATATATTTAAGGTTGGTATAGAGGTACCTTACTCCTAACTTCTAGTAGTTTGATAGGCAGTTAATGGCAATTTTATAGTCACAGTATGACGGGTATGTGTTTATGGTCAATGAATAATATAAATTAATAAAATATTTAGCGTGTTCTTTTCCTTCACCTTCATACCATTGTCAATCTTAGTGTTGTCCATCTCCCTATAGCTTCACGTTGACCGTGGCATGCCATTTTTTAATGTATAGTCTAATTATTGAGTCGACTGACTTTGGCTTGATGGATACACTGCCGCTGTTGTACTGGTACATGTCACACTACACAGTCCTTGCCGGTTCACTGGCGAAATTTTACCGTATTGTCCGATCGCACCTCGAGGCATTGTAAGTGTCAAAGAATAAACAGTCATAGGCAAACATTTTCCTTCATATTATATAGGCAGTGTTCTCAGTTCAGTCAACCATGGGATAGCAACTATCCATTCCCAGAAAAAAATGATATGTCCTCAACAGACAACAATGCGGCCATGTGTCACCTCAATTGGTGACTACGTAGAATAGTTTTACGCACCCATTCCCGCCGCCAGAATTTAGAAAAAGAGGCATTTCGTAGGCACATAAGAATTTACTTTTGATATAGACACCTATATTTATAGTTCAGCGGGTATTAACTTTTTTCACACATGACCACAAATTTATTGTTTGATAAAGCCAATACTTAATAGTTAGAAGTAAAAATAGAGTTTTATAAAAAATCCTACAGTTCAAATCATAAAAGATATTTCTTTAAAATTTTTTAGATTCATAGATGTTTTACATCAAAGATGTAGAAATATTTATATCGTTTAAATTATAACATTTATAAGTTATCAAAAACAAATTATATACTGGTATTATAGTTAAAGTTATTATGTATTATTATTTATATAGGCTCCTATTTACAGTTCAACAGGCATTTCTTAGAGGTATGAATTTTCTTTTCATATAGGCGCCATGAACCATGACCCCCCTCTCATGGTGGCCATGATTTAATTGACTTGGCATAGCAGCCTCCCTTCTCGTGTGATAGTCAGTTAGCAAGCTGAAATCCTAATAGCATGAATTTGATTGGTTAAAAATCCTATTTCACCTTCTATGTACCTTAAGGCACATTAAGCCACCTTAAGGCGAGGCTCCTAATGAGATGAAATAAAGTGAGCTACCTAACTGCCACCTAATGTTAGGTACCTAAAGATGAAATAGGCCCCAGTTTGACAGAATGTTATTTCATCTCATACTGAGAAAGAGCACAGTGGAGGTAGATATTCAGTTAAAGCTATTTTTGTGCTTTGTGGTTCTTTAGAAGGTATTTAAGGATATAATGAATGAAGGAAAACAGTTTGCTTTGACTGAAAGAAGAGGATGACCAAAACAGGAAGACATGGAAATTGAGTCTGTAACCCCTCTTTAGTGGGATAAAGCTGACCATATTATAATTGATGATTATAATGTTGGCGATGATGATATTTTGTAGAATATATTTCTCTTATTTATTACAGTGTTGCTATTCTTTTTGTTTACCTGCGATTTTTTTCAAAATGTAATGATATATAATAATTGACTATCAAAATTGAAAGTGTAGCATCCAGAATAGCCGTTTCGTGTCAACTCTGAACTTTGTCTTTATCGAAACTCGGCCACGCCAGACTTTTCTGGTATATAAATCATATTCAGTTTCGTTAAAATATATAGCAGAACTTTGTCAGACTCCATTGCCTTTTCACTGGTAAGCCTGGCGTCCGGTCAACGATAGTTATCCTCGCCTTCTTGTTGTTTACTTATTGTTTGACGCAATGGCAGAGGAAGAATGTGCTAATACACGTTGCTGTCAAAATCACAGTATTTTTCAATGCAGATCCAGTACTATGAGTTCGAAACCCTCTAAGTAAACATGGACATCGCGCATATCACCAATGGTCGAAGTATGTACCTGCACGCAAGATCGGCTCTACCATATGACGTCGTCCTCCTAACGAGTACGAGCCACTCAGGAGAGTAGTCTTTGACCTTAGTCGACGATCCAAGTTCGAGGATTTCCAACTCCTACAACAAGCTGAAGACAATAGTGATGTCAGAGTAATCGTGGATTTTTCAAAAGAGTCATCTCTTCCTGAGCTGGCACTAATATCAGACGTTGCTGTGACTCTTCGAAATCAGTCATCCAACACCGCAATGGAGGCAGAGATCAGATGGACGTCACTGCACACAGTGGAAGTCTCTAAAGGTTTT
Source organism: Nematoplana nigrocapitula (assembly GCA_032274565.1). NCBI lineage: Eukaryota > Metazoa > Platyhelminthes > Proseriata > Nematoplanidae > Nematoplana > Nematoplana nigrocapitula. The sequence continues at coordinate 6,019 of JAUYWV010130179.1, forward strand.
CATTCCAAAGATAATGATGGGGAATTGTTCCAGGCAATGTTAGACTTAATGCTAGATGAAAAAAAATGCTCAATTTGTCTGTTGTTCCCATACGGCAAAACAGTCTTATTCTATATTATTTTTTGACATGCGATTGTTTGTTATTTTGGCTGTAGCAACACTGATTTAATAATAGATATCTTACAACCAAAGTATATAGGGATTACAGTTAATTACCTTCCATTCTACCGTCAGTAGTTGTCAGCTCTTCCTCGATTAATGGTTTTAACCCAGCATGCACTCTTGTCACCAATTCCAGCCGACTGCAGCGGTAGTGGCGGTGGTGGATCTGGTGTGAATGCCGCCTTCTCCGGGAATAAAGTGCTCTGTCAGGTCTGCGGCCAATGGTGCCCCACCTATGACACGGTGCGGGAGCACGCCAGCAGTTGCCAGCACCACTCCTTCTATACGGCTGATGCTCGAGAGGCCTTTTTGTGTCGCCTCTGTAGGGCGGAACTGGCATCACCCGAGGAGTTTTCTGCGCATCGAATCGAGACTGGGCATTCTCTGTTCCATCGGCGTTCTCAGTTGGTGCCAACTATCGATTCGTCGGGCCTGGATCAGCATCAGAGTGAGTGGGTGTACATTCTACGTAGACAAAGTTGAATAACATGTCTCTATCGTCGTCTTCTAATTTTCACCATAGATGTAGACAATGACCTCTATCTGGAAAATGAGTTGTCAACAGTGACCAGTCATCCCACGGGAGTATCCGATTCGGAAACTGTCAATGCTTCTGAGGATGGAATGCTCCTCTCACTTCCGGAAACCTGCGATCAGACACCGGCTCTCGTTGGGACGGAACAAACGGTGAATGAGCGACTTTTTGCCGCCTAATTATATCTTATGGCCTCGTTGTCTTTTTCGCGTACGCTTTTTTCTCTTCATTGACAATGGATTCTGCACCAGGCTGGTTTTCCCAGCAATGCAGTCACTGATGTACTCTCTAGCGAGGTAGCTTTTCTCTCCAACTTGTTCCTCTCACTCCTTCATCAGAAACTCTTTCGTCTCTAAATAATGTTCTTGTCAACCCCTTTCCCTTTATCTACCAGATCCTCCTCGTCTCAGTTCATCACAAAACTAGGTGTCGTATGCCATCTATTGTCTTCTCTGGTAGATGCCACAGATAAAGACTATGTAGTTTATTCTCCAGGAAGATGAGTTAATAAATATAGCCCAAGCAATGGGAAAGAGTAGAGGAAATGGAAAGTAGAAGTGGGTTTAGGAAGGTCCAGACTGCTGTGTTCGAGTTGTTGTCAATTATATTGTCTTAGTGGTTAGTAAGAGAAAAGTGGGACATCTGGATTAATCGATAATTTCCTCTCTACTCGCTGCACCCCGCCCTCCTGGTGCGTGTGAGGAACATGGCTGGTTTATAAGTGTGCACACTAAATGCCGGACTGTGTGAGGAGAGGAGACTGTCAGTAAATCTGTAATCTGTGTCAGTGAGTAGCCATTCACCAGACGGTGTTAGAGACAGTAGGCACCGCACACGGGGATGAGGTAAAAGGGTGAATTGTTCGCCAACACTGTGCTTCTTCACCAAGCACGCCAAAATATGTAATTTCGATTTGGGGGTATTTTTGGTAGTGAAATCATGGCAATGGACTAATATTTATTTTCAGTTTAGTTTTGCAAAATGCCGTCTTTAGTTCATCTGCTATAAACTGAACAAACAGGCAGAATGAAACGAGAATGTGTTCTTTTCATTGTCTTAGAATGTTAGTCCCTAATTACATGAATGTAATATTTTCAGACATGTCAAGGCATTCATTTTAACGTTATTCCACCATAATTTGTCAATTTCCACATGTCTGTGAAGTCTGAATGAGAAAACCTGAACAGCTTTTGTGACTGCAAGATTTTTCAAAGCCTTTAGCATTTTTAGGTTTACTAATGATTAAATATTATTCAACAAATTTAAATTATTAAGATTTTTAGAGAGCTAAACTGGTTGCCGGTATAGCTTCCGGGAATTTTGCTATGCCGGCAACCGGTTTAGCTCCCGGGAATTTTACTATGCCGGCAGCTGGTTTAGCTCTAAAATATATTAAAAACTAAATTTGTTGTATAATAATTACTTTTATTTATCAACCTATAAATACTTAAAGGGGCTTTGCGAAATCTTTCAATCTCAAACGTTTTTCAATTATAAGTTAGACAGCTACATATGCTAAAATTAATACTACAGGTTTAATCTATTCATTTCTATACTTCTACCAAAGACGTTAGAAAGCGACAACTGGTGATATACAGTATTTAAAACTCTTTGGCTTTTACCGATTTAATCAGCAAATAAACAAAACGAAATTAGCCTAACGTATAGAAAAAACGTGTTTATGCCTACCAATTTCTACTGCTATTTTAAGAGCTGAAAATCGTCGCTTCTGATTGGCCAATTACACGGAAATCCTATCTCTGACTGTAGCCGTGTCTACCCTAGTGGATAATATTCCAATCTCTTTGGTCTAATTCTTCCCATTTCTTATACGGTAGGAAGTTCTTTTGCTACTCCATGTCGTGTTGTTATCTGTTTTAGTACTTCTTTAGATCTGTTCAGGGACCTAGGATTATTCGACGCTTCTTACAATATGTAGATAATCGGGTCCGGAGTGCTTTCCTGTGCCGAATGCGGTGAAACGTGCACCGGTCTGACCGAAGCGAGCCGACACTTGGCTCTAACCGGGCACGCCCACTTCAACGAGCCCGGCTCTCTGTTGCCCCCCAACGAGACCATGGTTGAAGTTGTCCGTACAGACGACGATCTAGACAGTCGGAAGGGCGTTGGCCCGGCCGGTCGGAGTCCGCGGGGCGCCTCGTCCACGGTCGCCACCGCAGTGCTGCTGATGCCCCGTGGTGCCAGGGCTGGTGGACACAGGGGGGCTGGGCGAAGTTCGAGTTCCTCGCGGAGCAGAGTCCAGTCCACGAGTTCGGTGACTCAGTCGGTTGAGCGTAACACAAGTAAGTGCCCTCACCCAAGCGATACCCAAACTATTTACAGCATTATGGGCTTCAGAAGAAGTGGTCGCAATTTAACGAAAAGGCCGAACTTTCCCAGAACACCACGCATGTGTCCAAGTCTAACCAAGATGCCACGAAGTTTCGTCCTGGTCGAAGGGATGCGTCAGTGCCCCGACCTCTCAGAGAAGAGAAGAAGGAGAGGCGAAAGAAAAAACTCGTAAGAGGTCCCCTGGAATGCAGCATGTCGACTTCTGGTGTGGGACACTCCCGCCACTAAAAGGCGGCTGCATGAGGGCACTGTATTTACCCAGCGTCCACGCTGACTTACTCTCTGAGTGTAAATTTTAGTGACCATTATGTACTTTTATGAAAACAGTGGGGTTAGACGAAATGAATATCGATACAGAGCATTAGAGTCAAGAGGACTGAAAGAACCACGAAGAAATTCAACGAGGATTCTCGCATTTGGACAGACGGGATAGCCACCAACAGCAGAACCTATAGATTCCGATGTAGATTCCAGTAGTAGCGGGGAACTTCAGCTGCAGAGCTTTAGAACAACTTGAAAAGAGACCGGAAAAGAGCCGATCATAAGGCTAATCCTCTTCCTCCCTCTTATATGTTTCAAATTGCGGATTCGGTGAAATGCCTCTTAATTGCTCGTTCATAGGTCTGTCGATCTGCGTCCAATGCGGCAAGTGGTTCCCCGGCTCGGGCTGTTCCCTCCAAGCGCAGCACCACACCACCCTCACCGGGCACAGTCTCTTCCTCCCTGTGAAGGAGAAGATGGGCCAGACCGAATTCCGGTGCCTGGTCTGCGGGTTGGGTCTGCGTTTGGCTCATCAGGCCGCTGTCCACATGGTCCACACCAATCACGACCAATTCGCCTCGGTGTGTCTGCCCGCTGTGCAGCGCGAGGCCCCATCGACGTCCGCTGCGGTGTCTGGGGGAATTCCGCGCAGTGGGGGACGACTGAAAACGGTCGTACGACCGGCCTTGGTGGAGGAGAGCGAAGGCGAAGGTGACCGATCTCCGTTGATGCTCTTGCCGCTCTTCATTATCTTGATCTCCATAAAGAATAACGAGGTATTTGACACTCGCCACTTCAAGGTCGAGTCCAAGAGGCAACACGTCCGATGACAACACGGAGGCAGGATGCTTGTGGAGAGACAGAGTGGCCATTGGAACTGAGTTACATTTTAAGAGAGGAAATATGAACTAATCTTATGGGTGAAAAGGAAGTGTTGCTATTTTGAGAATTGTTTTTAGATGCGACTTTGCATCACTCTAAGAGGGTCGGTTTGTCGAAAGGAAGGAAAGAAGGAGACGTGGACGCGAGAGATAGAATGATCAGAATAGGGAATGTGGTAAGAAGGGTTGGAAACTTGTGACAGAGCGAGAATATCGGCGTGAGTTTAGAGGCTATCGGAAGAGAACATGAAGAGAGAGAGAGAGAGAGAGTCCTGTATAAGGAAGGTCGACTTTGAAGATTGTATGGAAGGCAGGAGTGCAGACGAAGAGAGGGGAAGGCCTGCGCGTCGCGTTGATTTTCGTGGGCATAAGCCTTTATTTTAAAGTATGCCATTTCAAATGAATGCGGAATGGTGTTGATGGATATTTTCTTCTATATATATATATCTACCTTGTATATCAGTTGAATCGACAACTTCGCTGATCGGAGGAAACGGCCTAGTCAACGACGATGTCACGTTCCGGTGCAATTATTGTTCGACCAGATTGTCACGGTCGGCCGAACTGCCCGACCATCATTCGCGCACTGGTCACGCGAGGTTTACACGTGTTATGCCCTGCGCCACGGGAATTGCGGTGGAGACGTGGAATCAGGTAAACCTACGAAGAGCCTCCCAACGCCAGATTTCGTAAACTTGGTTTCGTTCGCACTTTGTTTGTCGCGCGAACCGTGGTGGTGGCGATAGACATGAAACTATCTGGCCTTTTCCCGAAAAAGAGATGAGCGTTGACCGAGCGAGTGCTGGGAATGTTCGAAAATGAAAGATTTAAGTGTCGGCGAGTCGACAGAGCCACTGTGACTAACAAGCTGAGTGACCTCCCTTTGTTTGTGTTTGTGTTACCCGGCCCCTTCCGGAGGATGGGGGGGGGGCGGCGCAGGACCGCCGAGACCCAGCAAC
>JAUYWV010130190.1:0-11167 GCA_032274565.1 Nematoplana nigrocapitula
TAACTTGCGCATACAAAGTGTCTCTGAAGGGATGCTAAACCGTTTAACATCACCCAGATGAGGCTGTGTGATTAACATGCATCAGGTGGACACCAGCCCTCACCTAAGCGATACCCTCAGAAGGGTTAGTGTCGTATGTTTCGCAGTTGGGTTGTCCAATTTTCCTTTTCTGTACTTATAGTCATTGTTTATCAGTGAGTGTCCAGATTAAGTTTTCGTTATTTTGGTACAGTGCTTTTTATGTTGATTCATTATCCCAATTGAATTATGTGCTGCTCTGGATCCCACCTCGCATGCACTTTTGGATGTTTTCTATATATTTCGACATTTTCTTCATTTAAACAATCTAGGTCACCTACAATCGCGTTGCTCGAGGTATGCTGAATCAGGACCATATCACCTTCGGCGCCCTACTGGCTCGCATCTATCTCAAAGGTGCCTCCAAGGAGTCCGCCTATGAGCAGGAGTTCCAGCATTACCTCCGCAGTCAGGAGGCCCTCCTGTCGGCCGGGGACACCTCGGTCAAAGTGAACGCCCAACTGACCTCGGAACAGTTGGCCGCGCTGGCCAGATTGAAGAAGTTACCCGTGTTCAAAAGCGTCGACAAAGCGATCGCCTCGGAGTCCTCGTTCAAACAGTGGGTGGAGAGTGTTTCGCCAGAGGTGAGTGGCAAAAATATCGGTTTTCTCGTGCAATAGTATACTAGTCACAGGAAATGTAATGACGATTGCAGTTCGGTCTTTTGTAGAAAACTGACATTGATCATGCAATAATAGAATGCGGTGAATACTGAAAATGCATCAATCACATGCTAAACTACTGTAGTAAACGTTTAGTGGGTATAGCGCAGTCATTAGAGGAAGCACCAATAGCAACGTAAGTCAGGTATTTGTAATCAATTTGACGGAGCAGTGCCCGAGTAACCATTTCTCCCACAGACAAGATGCGTCTGGTCTAATCAAGTAATGCTCGCGTCGATTCTACAATTGACCTCTCAGCGTCCGCTGTACACTTCCTGTTTTATACTCACTTTTGGAATTCCTTTATCTGTTGTTGCCCGAGATAACCTGTACATATATTGAAGGAATGATAATCGGCTTTTCCAATTATTCAGTGCCGGTACGACCTGCGCTATTTTGGGGAATTTCCTGCTACAGTAGACTGGGCAGAAGACGAGGACTGCTCCCTCGAAAACAAAAAAGAAATATACGGTTTAAATTTTGAATCGTTTAGTGAAACCCTTACAGTACTATAATTTAATCGATTTTATTGATTTTCCAACGTCGTGAGGGGACTGCCAATTTGTAGAGTAAAGGAGTATGGCTGCCCAGTGTCTCCAATTTTAAAATTCCAAAGAAGTAAACATTGGCACTATCCCTTGACTGATTGCTTACGTATTTTTAAAACTATAAATAAAATCTTCTTTTGATTTATCAGCGTTATAACATGGCCTGTCCTGCTCAACTGTCACTTTACAATGCTGGGCATTTGAGCTCTTCTGAGCACTTCCGAAATGGTCACACGGTCCTGCCATTTAATGTCAAGATCGCAGCTGCGTGGACTGTAGTTTTTTATGTGGTGCCTGTATAGAGTATAGGTTTCGGCTGAGTAGAGCAGGCAGCTGAGAACAACTGCACGGTAGACTAAGTAAATAGTATAATATACGTATGCCTATCTGTTTTCTAATCGACATGATTCTCAATTATCGCTTCGCAGGTTGATGTGCCGGAGTTGTGGGAGTCTCCGAGTGAGGGCAGCCTAACGAAAGTTGGCCGGGCCATTTACAGTCTGCTTCTGGTTCAGACGCTTCGACCGGATCGTCTTCTCGCTTCCATGCACCGATTAGTCTCTGCGGCACTAGGCGAAAGTTTCTTGGACGCAGCCAGAGGCAGTTTGGATCTGGGAGGTATTGTTGACAGGGAGGTTACTGCCCAGACCCCCGTACTCCTCTGCGCGGCCCAGGTAATTTCATTTATGGCGTTTAGTATTATGCACGTAGTAGCGAACTAGCAATTTGGCACTGGTTAAAAATATTTTTTCAAATACGTTTATTTTAAAGGTTAAATTCTCAGCGTCCTACTTGAATATATTAATAGTAATACATGTTTATTTTCATTCAAGAATGAAGATGTACGTTATTTCCACAAAGTTTAGACTTAAATGAAGTAGTGCTAAAATGGGGTGCTTTGAAAGACTGAGTCCATTTTGATAACAGATTAGCTGACTTGTTCGTCTTACAGTCAACTCATAACGATGACGCGCAGAAGAGTACATACGAATTCAAGGAGTTATGCAGTACTTGTGATGGGTGAAACGTTTTTATGTTTGCTCATATTAAAGCAATACTCGCTTTCTTTAAGATCACTGCCTTAACTTAGAATAGTTATGAAATATGGGTTCACAGCAGATGGCGGACCATGTGTAGACACTTTATTTCATGGAAATATATAGAGTTTCGTGTCCAGCACGCCAACTACTGGGAAGAGATAGAAGGATTCTACCTACCCCAAGAATAGCTTGAATAAGTCGAACACAAACTCCCCATGGCAGAGATGTCTTGCTCCGGTAGACAAAGTGCTGCATTCCTTGGGAACTCCTACGTTTGCTCATTCCTCTTACTTTTCTCCCCCCATCTCTCCCTGTCCCTTTCTTTCCTCCCCTCTCTCTGCCTCTCTTTTCTCATTTTCCATCTCCTCGCATTTCCCCTTATTTCTCTCATCTTTTTTCTCACCTCTATCTTTCCCTCTCCCCCTCTTCTCTGGTTTTCCCTCATCTTTCTTTTCCCCTCCTTTTCTCCCTCTCTCTCGTTCTTCCTTAACCGTCTCCTCTCCCTCTCACCATATCTCTTCCTCATTTCCCTCATCTTCTCTGCCTCCCACTATCTCCTCTCTTTTTTTCTCGTTTTCTCCCTCTTATATCTCCCTTTCTTTCCCTTTCCTTTCCCCTCCTCGCTTTCCCCCATGAGGCCGGGGCGCTGATGCTTCCCCTCAATTGAAAATTACAACGATGACAACTCCCCTTCTGTTCCATGCAGGGCTACGATCCTAGCGGTCGCGTGGAAGATATGGCCGGTGAGCTGGGGAAACAGTTGACGGGGATCGCCATCGGTTCGGCCGAGGGTTTCTCCCAAGCGGACAAGGCGATCAACTCGGCAGCCAAAGCGGGCAAGTGGGTGATGCTGAAGAACGTCCACTTGGCCCCGGGCTGGCTGGTCCAATTGGAGAAGAAGTTGCACAGTCTCCAACCGCATCCCCAATTTCGACTCTTCCTCACCATGGAAATCAATCCGAAACTGCCAGTCAATCTGCTCCGTGCTGGACGTGTGTTTGTGTTTGAGCCACCGCCAGGAATCAAGGTAGGAATTACTGTTCAGACTAAGACATTATTTTATGGTGACTGGAGTATTGATTGAAACTACTTTGTTCTGCTCTCTCGACTGAGACAGAGTTGACTGACTCATCCTCGTCTTTAGCTGAACCGCCTTTACTTTCGAGTTCATCTTTCGGTTTTTGAGGAAAATGCGACTACTTCTGCTGTGGTGGTCACTAACGTAGGATGCAGGCGAGAAAGTGGCCTTTTCAAATGAGCATCAATCAATCTGACTATGTCCGTCACTCTTACGTTCAAAATCTTTTTTCTCAGTATTTGTTTTAGTTGAAACCTTTTCTAAACAAGCAGGCGGTCATTGAAGCATCCTTATACCTCTGTAAGAGGGTCTGTCTGTCTGGAAGGGGGGGCGACGACGCATCATTGGACTTATCGGACCTTGTTTATTTTATTTCTCGTTAATCTAGTGCGTATCTGTAAAGATGATTCTCATTTTATCTGCTTAGTGTCTATTTGGTCTGCCTACATTGTAGGAGAACCTGCTGCGCACCTTCTCTACTGTCCCCGCGGCTCGGATGGCCCGAGCACCACTCGAGCGGGGCCGACTCTATTTCCTCCTGGCCTGGTTCAACGGGGTAGTCCAGGAGCGCCTGCGCTACGTGCCTCTGGGCTGGTCGAAGCGATACGAATTCAACGAGAGTGACCTGAAATGCGCCTTCGACACTATCGACACCTGGGTGGACAGCGCGGCAATGGGCCGTACGAATCTGCCCCCCGAGAAAGTGCCCTGGTCGGCTCTGAGAACCCTGCTAGCCCAGTGCATTTACGGCGGCAAAATCGACAACGCTTTTGACCAACGCCTTCTCGAGACTTTCCTCAACAATCTCTTCACCGAAAAGAGCTTTGATGTAAGTTGGACAGGCGCTGGGGCATTTTCACCCTCTACTTTCGCTTCCATGTGTGCTGTATATGGAGGCAGTCAAACAACGAACACAAAAATCTCTGAAGGCGCTGTATATTTTGTAGGATTAGCCAATGCGTAAAATTTACGCGGACAGTGAGAACAGAACAGCACGTCAGGTAAAGTGCTTCATTCAGTACCATGGATTGTGTGTCATTTCTGCTGTGCATAGAGATCAGGACACGTCACACATGCGACGATTGAATACGAATGAATACTAACACTTATACACAGGGTTAGTGCGGCATCCTTAAAAAGTCTTGAAAATTTGTCATAGATCTCTGCAAAAAATATTTTTAATATAATTTTTATTTTTGTATTTTTAAATACTAAATGGAAATTTTTTAGAATGATTTAGCATAAAAATCCTAATAGGAAGTTTAATTATTTATATTTTTAAGCCGCACGAACTCTGTATACAGATACAAGTTGTGTAACCGCCACAGCAACACCTCGTACACACATAGAAACAAACAGTCGGGAGACGAGTCGAGGCGCCGAAGTCGTGCTTTTTACATTCAGCAGCAAACCTCGGCACCCTCCTTGGTTTTAAAATATCTCTACGGTGTGCTAGTTTGGCGTTATGTTGCCGCCCGAACCTGATATGTGTTGTATGGCCGTCTGCAGTTCGCCTGCCCAGGGACACTTACTTATAATTAATTAACATTTGTTATATGTGCTATATTAACAGCCCTTTGGATTAGATGTTAGTTGTAACAGCTGACTAAATTAACTAGGGATGCATGTATTCTGTATTTTATGAGTCAAATAAATGTATCGGTGGATATATTTCACGATTTTCTTGTGCAGGGGGACTTTCCATTGGTGGTTGACATGGACGGGCAAAAAGGCAAAAATATTGTGGTGCCGGAGACCTGCAAGCGGGATGAATTGATCGCCTGGACGAAAAAGTTGCCCGAAACGCAAACCCCATCCTGGCTCGGACTGCCGAACAATGCGGAGAAAGTTCTGCTGACAAATCTGGGTTAGTTATTCAATTGTTCAAGGCTTTGTTTCTTCAGTCTATACACTATTACATACTATTCAACTAGTTGGTACGCTGACAGTTTTACAAACTGACGTTTTCGGTAAGATTTGATCACACAGATTATTTTGATAGCTATCGTACAAAGGTCTCTTGTTGGGAGAGAACGACCTACTGAGGTTTGGTATTATCCAGCGCCTTCCAGAAGTTTGGGACATCACTAAAGATAGGTAAATTAGTAGGCTATGGAATACCAGCGTTTTCAGATAGTAATATCATAATTATTTAATTTTAGCTAAAATTATTCTTTAGACTGTCTAAATTGTACAGTAACTAGACACGATAATATCGATCCATTATTCATTGATGAAATCTTGTTTAGCTACCAACATGGTGACACATATGATGAAATTGGAACTAGTCGAAGAAGCCGCCTCGGCGGACGAGAAATCCGGCGGTTGGTCTACCAATTTTCACCTTTCTTTCCTCCGTTTTCGGGTTTAGCTTTTCTAGCCGATTTTATATGTTACGTGGGAGCATAGTGGTGGTACGGGTGACGGTGCGGTAAATGTTGTTACCTGTTTTTTTTTGTTTAATGGATATGGTGCTTTTCTTTTACTGTTTATACTACTGTACATGGAGTTGGGAAAACAAAGATCAAGTACTTCCCCTGTCTAGTTTACTACTTACACAAAAATGGGGATGTGGTTATTTTGCATTGTTTGTTACATCATGAGGCGTTAGATATTCTGTATACTAGCAAAGACGGCCTCAGTAAATCTAACTGATCCAATGAATCCTATTTGTTTTTTATTTAGTTTGGTTGTCGGTGTATTTGTGATTTTTATATTAAATCCAGTCGTAATACTACAATATGTACAATAAATGTCAAAAAACTGAACAGCCTTTTCGATCGATTTGACCGGGAGCAGCGCACTGTCTATCCCTATCCCCATTGTGGCTGAAACGAGGTGTTATTTGACATTATACGGAGATGGTCCGTCAAATTTTCTCAGAGAGAGTGTACCGGTACTTGTATATAAGGGTTGGAGAAAATGTGTGGTATGCGTAGAGCGCGTGGAGCTACAGTCGCCTGGACCAAGTGATGCCACTTCAGTTGGAGTCGACCAGGAGTAACAACAGAAAGAAGCCGAATCTAGTTCTGGACAAGACTGATGTTGATTGATGTCTTTGGGTGTTGTTTCAGCCAGCGTCATAATTTATCGCATGAACTGTAGAATACGTGCGCTTAGACGTTAGTGTCAGGGTTGCCAAGGCAACAAGCCTTTCCCAGACATATGGGCAGTGAAACTGAAGGTCAAACGGTATTGAAGGAACAATCATGCATAGAGAATGAAGCAGGATGGTGTGGGTCAGACGAGGAGATATGTAAAGAGAGTTTAAATAGATTAGCCGAGTGATGTACAAAGAAAGTTGGCGCTGAAGTAAAGATATGTTCAGAGAGGAGAGGATGTCGTCTCGATAGTCAGAAAACACTGAAGCTGGAATAGCATTAAACCGAAATATTCCTCAAGCATAATACCTTTTTACTTAACACTGTGTTTAGTGGATGGTTTCTTCAAATGGTTTATTATGATTCGCAGGTGGTCTGTTATCGTTGTTGTTCCAGTATAGAAATAGTTCTGAGTCTCTCTGTGTTGCGCTTTTCCGGTACAGGCGGAGAGATGATCGGTAACATGTTGAAGATGCAGACGGCTGTGGAAGACGACGAGGAGTTGGTGGTGACCGGTGAGGCTCGGCGGAAGCGGACCATCTCGGTGGGCGATAGTCGCCCGGCTTGGATGCGCCAACTCTACACCAGCACGCAGACCTGGATGCAGATCCTGCCCAAGACGGTGAAGCCTTTGCAGAGAACCTTGGAGAATATCAAGGACCCGATGTATCGCTGCTTCGAACGGGAAGTGAACACCGGGGTCCGACTCTTGGCCGAAATACGACGCGATTTGGGAGATGTCGCGCTGGTAGGGTATAGAATAATTTTGTTACAGCAGCATTGTTACTAGCAGCACTGTTCGGGTTAGGGGCATACGTGGACATTATACGGCGCCTTGTTTGACTGTTTCAACCGCTACTTTTCTATGGATTTCAGACCATGTATGTAGGTACAGGGGGTGCCCGTGGGTATGAAATCTCATGAAACTGTTTAAATGTTAGGTAAATTTCCAATAATTTTCTGACTGATTTTTTCTACATGACACATTGCTCGTTTTTCTTTCAAAACAAGAGCTGACGACAGCCAGATTACATTTTCCAATGGCATCGCAAAGCCACTTAAAAATGCTTTGCCTCTTTCAGGCTGAGCGATTCCTATCATTTGTTTCTGGTGAGCTTTTTATTGTGTTTAAAGAGAATTTGACAACGTCTCATCAAACCATCTGTAATTGAACAAGTTGGTTGAAATGGATGTTCACGACAAATAAAATGCTTTTAAAGTCAAGACAAGTTGACATTGGGATTGCTGCAGAGTCGACTATTAGCACTTTATTATGATTCGCAGGTGGTCTGTTATCATTGTTGTTTCAGTATAGAAATAGTTCTGTGTTGTAGTTGTAAAAATAGTCTATGTGTTGCGCTTTTCCGGTACAGGCGGAGAGATGATCGGAAATGCTAAAATCTCTTACCGACTGTGTTCACATTCTTCAATCTGAAGTTATATTATCAACGCCCCTCAAATATCAATTTGCAGACTTTTCCGATGCTTGGATCCCGCCAGAATATCCGCATTCCCAAAAATTCCCATTCATGATTTTGAGCAAATGACGAATGATGTACAGTATATGAAAAAAAGAAATTTCTCGTGTAGAGACTGACTGATCAATACAAAGACCTAGCCCAAACGACGAGGTTGCCCATTGTAGTGGTTTTGTAACCTTTTGTAAATAAAAGGTCAGTCTTGGTTCATTTTCACTCAAATTCGTTACCAAAGCTGTCCTCCGTGATATGTGTGATGTTTCATTACAATAAACATTTAAATAGTAGTCCTAAAAGAATCGATTTTTCAGCTGTTTTATCTACGGGCACCATGATTATGGTATGAAATTCATCGAAATTTTGAGTTACATAGATGCGAATACTTGTGTAACAAAAGCGTACGAAATATATAGAACCTTAAGTCGCTTGAACGGCAAATTGTCAGCCTACTCACCACCGAGGAACACTATCTACGGCACTGCTAAAAATTGAGCAAGGTGACTATTATCAGCTATACGTAGATACCTCAGTGAATTCTGACTGATGTTGTTATTTTTATTAGGTTTGTCAAGGCGAAAAGAAGCCAACGAACCATCTGCGGAACATGATGGCCGATCTGGCCAAAGGTCTCATCCCAAACAGCTGGCGACGCTACACTGTCCCACTCGGTCTCACCGTGATCCAGTGGATTCAAGACTTCTCCGAGAGGGCCAAACAGCTGATCGAAGTTAGTCAGACGGCGGCCACTGGCGGACCTCCTGCTTTGCGACAATTGCACGTGAGTATATGGTTTGCTTGTTGCTGTTGTTGTTTTTGGAATTCCTGGTAGAGGGGACTTGTCGGCACCCCGACCTTCTGGAGTAAAGAGAAAGAGGAGAGAAAAGAAAGAGAAACGGGCGTAGGTCCCAGGAAGCGCAGCACTTTGACTGCCAATGCCCCCGCCACGAGAATCGTACTCCGAGAATAAACTCTTGTGTCATCGTACACAGCTACAGAGAACCTGCTAGCTGGGTAGACGTTAGTAACAGAGGATTCGGTTCCTCTGAGTACCTTCTTCCCTTTGTAATGTCAGTAGATGGCTGGTCGTGGGATACGACCGGGACACACAATAAACTTCGCAATGGTCATAGTGTTGCAGTTCAGGGATTTGCCCCTGGCGCTTGGCGGATTTGGGTCTCCGAATGCGACATAGTGAGTTGTCCTCAATGACGTAACTCGACAAAAGCCGGGCTATTCCATCGGCTTTGCGTCTGCTAGCCCTGCATATAGCGGTGCATCGATCATTACTGACTGCACATACCTTCAATTACCCTCTCCTGTACTCTTCTGACAATTTCAGTCCAGAAATGTTCCTCAACCATAGCTAGAGAATGTTAACTTTGTGTACTCGGAGCACGACTTCATGCAATTGTCCAATGTTTCTCCTTGGTTTTGCACACTGAAATCTGGTTGTATTTAGCGAAACAGGGTGAAAGAAATTACATTTATGTTTAAACGTAAAAATTCGCAATGTAAATACGAAAGTATAGGCTGGTATTTATACTGTCCACCAGTTAAAGCTGCACACATTTCTTGTTTTGTGCACTGATTCATTGAGTTATTTTCGTACCCGCCCGATCCACCATGGTATAACTCGTATTTTTTGGTCCCGTCTTAAAAAGCCTCAGTCCATTGATTTATAAATGCTCACAAATTTTGACAAAAACTCGTAAATCAGTATGCCTATCATTCAGGCTACATGGTGTAATGAAATCAGGGTTGTAGCTATATATCCCCCTCCACTCCCCCCCCCCCTGTCAGTTGTGGATGGGCGGTCTATTCATGCCCGAGGCGTACATCACAGCGACGCGTCAAGCGGTGGCCCAGGCGAACACGTGGGCGTTGGAGGAGCTCTTCCTGGACGTCGAGCTGGGGCCGCCGTCCAAGCAGGACTCGAGCACATTCGTGGTCACCGGATTGCGTCTGATGGGGGGAGAAATGGTGGGCACCAGTGGCAAGACCCTCCGACTGGCCAAAGGCATCCATTCGGAACTGCCAGTCACACAGCTGAAGTGGATTCGGTGAGTCATCCGTCCAAAAGCGTCAATTCAGATTTTTTTAGATAGAGAATGGATTAGATGATTTGGAAAATCACCTTACTACGGGGGCCGAAATTTCTACTGCTAAATCAGGAAACTATTTCTTACCCACCCTCCATCTCCACTGTACACCAGTTAATCTATTGTGTCTACACGACAAAGACGACCATCAAGACCGACCAAGGTCACGACCTGGAAGGACGCACCTCAAATGGAAAAGAGACAAGAAGCGGTCACAGCCTGCTGGTCAAGGCAGGCATACAGACACAGGCTTGGGTATGGTCTGTGAACAACCGGAGACTCTTGATGATTACCTTTGGTCACGCTGCTGCCAGGCTTGATGTCTTTGGACGCAGGGTGCTTTCTGGAGAGGATCGGTCGGCTCAACGAGAGTGGCCGACGTTCATACCCGCACGTGTATTCGGGGCAGGGAAAGAAGAAGCTAAACGTTATAGAAGGGAGTAGAAAGAAAGAAGTTTGAACCAGACAGAGAGAGCAGATCGGATAGGAATCTCGAGTACAATGTAATTGGAGTTGTGACTAGAGCACCCCGGAGATAACTATATGCACCAATCTGGCCCTGAAAATGAACTTTCGTCTTTGTTCGATTCAGAATATACAGTATTAAAGAAGGGAAAAGAGATAAGAGAAACTTGCTTAACCTGATTGGATATCTCTGGGCTCTAGTTAAACTCTCGTAGCTAATACGGTTGGTTTTTCCCCGCCTCATATTTACCGCAAAGGCTAACCTTGAGTCGAGTGATTCGATTGGTCGGTAAATTTGAATTGAGGTAAAAAAACATTATAACGATTCGTAATCGAAAAGGGATACTAAAAATTGATTTTTAAGTTTAAAATAAAACTTTATTGGAATTTCAATAAGTAAAACAGATTTATTCAATATATGACAAAATATGTCGTAAATAATACTATGTAAATGGAAAATCGCGATTATCTCAGCGAGTATTTGACAGATTACCACCAAATTGACGCAGAATTGCCACAATGCGGATAGGTATAGAAGAAGATCCATAGAAATCGGAACGCCACACCACTTTGTTTGACTAGAAGGAACATTGGGGGACTTTTGCATTGTGGTGGCGG
>JAUYWV010130201.1:0-11167 GCA_032274565.1 Nematoplana nigrocapitula
CTATCCCCTTTCTCTCCCCTCTATATCCTCTTTCCCTTTCTAACCCCACCTCTCTCTCTCCTCTTTCTCTCCTCTCTCTATCCCCTTTCTCTCCCCTGATCTATATCCTCTTTTTCTTTTTAACCCACCTTTCTCTCTCCTCTTTCTCTACCCTCCCTATTCCCTTTCTCTCATCTCTCTATCCATTTCTCTCACCTCTCTATCCCATTTCTTTCCCCTGTATATCCTCTTTCCCTAACTCCACCCCCCCTCTCTCTCACTCTCTCGATTTTCTTTCTATTTTTCCTTCTCCTCTCTTTCTCTAATTTTCTTGTCTTCCCTCTCTCTTTCTGTCTATCCCCTTTCTCTATATCTTTTCTCTTTCTCTCTTTCCTCCTGTAGAGGTCATGCCACTCACGAGTTCCCTAGTTTGTGAATTACAACAACAACAACAGTGAGAACAGCCGATAGCCGAGTGGATACAGCGTCTGGCTGCGGATCTCGTGACCCCGGTCGCGATGCCGTCGAGGATAAGTCCATGCTGCTGATGTTGCTCCCACATGGTCTTCGTTGATTGCGCACTGACTGCGTGAAGACCCATTGCTATTATATACTGACTGACCCACATAGTACATATATCTATACTGTATATACACACACTCATCTAAAATCAATGTGTGCACTCTATTTGTTTAACATAGAAGACTAATAAAATGGCGAGGAAACCGATGGAAGTAATTTTGAATGCATTTAAATAGAGTGATACACTACTTTTTTGTAACATCTACGGACTAGTAGTATACTATTTCTAAATGTTCTTTTGTGCCCATGTTTATTAGCAAAATTTTGGGGGGAAATTGTTTGTAGTAATTAATAAAATAAACTGAACTGAAGTATTATAGCATATTAGGAAGTATCCAGTAAAATAAAAAATACATATACATAAAAAATCTATAAATGCATCTATGCATATTTAATAGGACGAAATTGTCAAAATAAATAAATAAATCGAAAAGTGGTCGAAATTACAATTTTTAAGTGCGGTCAAAAATCGTTTTCATGAATATCAAACTTAAGCGTTCGATTTTCAGATTCTAAGTTCGAACTCAAAATTAAAAATGGCACTAAAAAGGCCTCAGAATTTGCGGTAAAACTGAATCTGAAGAAACAGATTCCTGAATAAATATGCCAGCAACCGGTTTAGCTCCCTGAACTTGACTATGTTGGTATCCGGTTTAGCTCACTGAACTTGACTATGTTGGTAACCGGTTTAGCTCCCTGAACTTGACTATGTTGGTATCCGGTTTAGCTCCCTGAACTTGACCATGTTGGTATCCGGTTTAGCTCACTGAACTTGACTATGTTGGTATCCGGTTTAGCTCCCTGAACTTGACTATGTTGGTAACCGGTTTAGCTCCCTGAACTTGACCATGTTGGTATCCGGTTTAGCTCACTGAATTTGACTACCTCGGCAGACGGTTTAGCTCCTTGTATTCGCGTTGATGCCGTCAACCAGTTCAGTTACCTAAGTTTTACTTCCCGGAATATGACTAACCCGGCAACCCGTTTCGCTTCCGAAATGTTTTATATGCCGGCAAATTATTTTGCTCCCTGGATTTGACTATTTCGGCAACCGGTTTACTTTTCTGATTTTGACTATGCCGGCAACCGGTGTGGCTCCCTGTATTTGCCTATGCCGTCAACCGGTTTATGTACATGAGTCCTGAATTTTACTACTCCGGCAACAGTTTTAGCATCTCGAATTTTTCTATGCCGGAGACCGGATTAGCTCCCGGATTTTTACTATCGCGACAACTGGTTCAGCGTTCAGCTTCTGAATTGGGTTAACCCCCTGAATGTGACTCTTCCGACAACCGGTTTAGCTCCCGGAAATTGTTTAGAACAATAAAATTTATGTACACTATTTCTCAAAATATGATAGATCTTTGTGATTTTGCTCACGTACTTCTTAAAAATAAATATAAGCAGTATAGTATGTAAATAAGGCACACGGAAAACAATTATTTTATGTGCTTTGTCCTACTGTTTTGATCTTTAGTTGGAAATTTGCCTGTTTATATTCTGTATAACGTTAATTTCTGAATGCAGCTGTATTTACAACACAATCTTAAAGTTTAATTGTGTATACTGTGCATGGAAATCATTATTTTGATGATTTGATTTTATGTTTTTAGTCATAAAGGCATTGAGGGTTTTTGATCGCTTACATCTCTGTTTGTATGTTAAGCTACAGAAAATCCAAATGATGGGAAACGAACCGTTGAAATGATAAACAATGTACACATTTTGACAAACATGAATGAAAATCGACGATTTGTCTTCACAATTGTCAGGTCTACACTTAAACTTGGTGCGCATCCATGGTAATGACCTTGTGTAGACGAGCGTGAGCCTCTGCGCATTGTATTAT
This sequence comes from Nematoplana nigrocapitula, assembly GCA_032274565.1. Lineage (NCBI taxonomy): Eukaryota > Metazoa > Platyhelminthes > Proseriata > Nematoplanidae > Nematoplana > Nematoplana nigrocapitula. The sequence goes on from JAUYWV010130201.1 coordinate 2,411, forward strand.
GAAGATGCTCAACTCTGATACCCTGAATGGCAGTAGAAATCCAGGTTGGTTGGTAGGATGGGTGGCGCAAACCAGAGTTTTGAGATGGCCCCGGATAAAAAAGCTCCATGAGTTAGCGCAGGGGACCTCAGGGCCACGATACCAATCCATCTCTGCCAGACCACAACGGGAGGAAATGTGTTGTCCAGGTATAACAAGAGGCTGATGTGGAGGCGCTGCAGGGCTGGCATGAAGAATGCCTGGAACATGTCGAGGATAGTTGGTCCCAGTAACATGGTCTGTGAAGAAGAATGGACCAGTGACCTTCAAGATGACATCGCACACCAAAACCATTGTATTTCCGGGTGTTTTTTGTGTACTCGCATGCCTTGTGTGTATTCAAAGATTCAAGGTTTTTGAGTAACGTAGACCTGTAGTTCCAGAAATGCCCGGCGGGTGGACCTTCTTTGTGATGTTGCGGAACGGTGGTTCTTTCCCATTCTTGCGGCGAAAAGCCCTCCGTATACAGCAGTTACGGACTTTGATGTAAAGTGTTATCCCAGTATATGATATGGGAAGAAGAGTCTACTCTATGAGTCGTTCTCTCTGAGTTGTTTATGCTATACCTCAATTTGCACTGTATAGAACTCCCTATTTGTTTTCGAGCGCCGTCCACATAATATATCCTCACGGTTCAATAGTTGGTACTGTCCTATAATCCGGGCAATTTTTCTAAAGTGACTTCTTTATATTTGGGAGAAATTGGACTTTCACCGTCTTTGTGATATTAATCATTCAATTGACCTTTCAACCGCGCTTATGGCAGTTCAAGATGAATTTTTTTGTTCGCCAGAAATAGACTAGGAGGAAGGGAGGCAGACCTGCAAATGAGTATAAAACGAAAGTGAAAGTGATTTTCTCTACCTGAAAACACCTCTCCCTCCTCCCTCCTTCCAGCCGTTGGGCGTTCTCTCCGACGGTACAACAACTCAAGTAGACGCAGATAGGGAAGCGATTTAATTAATAAACTTCCCGACTTTTGCGAGACGGAATTGAAGTCAATCCAAGGTCACTTCCTTTCCGGGGGATTCGTTCTGGATTCCAATGGACCGTGTGCCTCATATCCTTCCATAGTTTCGTGGTGGTCGCGGTGACGGGGATGGGATGGAAAAGTAAGTGGTCTTGTCGTCTGGGGGGGGGGGATGAGGGGGTTAGGGAATCGTCCTGGAATAAGAGGATACTGAAAGATTGGATGCAAATGAAGGCGCTCTAGACGTCAGGTATTGTGTGTGTGCAAAGGAAGAACATCTGATCTAATCATCCTATCCAACTTTCTCTCTCTCTTGTGCAAAGAAAAGAACACTTTTTAATAGGGGGGAGCGTTTGTGGAAAAGACAGACGGAAAGCGACTGGAGATATCGGATTTGAGACTACAGCCAGCTCAATCGCCTCCGGTTCTTTGTCTTTAGACAGGAAATGTGCGACTTTTGATTGGCTCTTAAATACAACGAAATGGCGGTTAATTTCAAATGGGGACTCCCCCCCCCCTAAAAAACTACCCAAAGGCAGTAGAATCTATACAGTACCTCTCTGGGTGTTGTTTTCTTCGCTGGCGCGCGAAGTACGTGGAAAAGGAAATGCTGCTGCGTTGATGTGTGCGGGAGAACAGTGAATCGTGACTGTTCCGCTTTCATTCGCCTGGAATTTGCTTTCGATTGTCAAAATTTGTCTCGGCAAAGATTGGAACGGCATTAAGGGTAATGGACTTCAGACACAGTCAGTCCACCTACACTGTAGATTCGGGAGAGGAGATTTAGAGCTGCAATTAATCATTAATGGTCGGCGTCGTTAAGGTTCCTTTTCTGCGAGTTGAACGCTGCTTCGGAACAAAATTCCCGCATTTTGAGAGGAAGTCATTATTTCTCCGTCTATTTCAATAATCTACGCGATGAAATAGCACCATTTTAAAGATCGCTTTTTACACACCAGAGCAACAACATTCACCACTATTGCACTACGCTATATACTGTTATACATTTCAGAAAGCTGGAGACTTTAATTCCCGAATAGTTAAATACTGTATACCACCAAGCAAGAAACCATCGAAGGATCAAGATGGTAGATTCACTATATTCACTGAAGAGCACAACCGCAGAGAGGCAGAGGTGCGGACCAGAATTGAACAGACAAACAGTGCCCCGTCTGCTAAGCTGGGCGGAGAAAGTAAATAGCCCGACTCTCCCCGAGGAAGGTCAGCGAAGAGTTATTACCGAGGATGAAAAGGCGGGCAGTGAGGTCAGAAGGACAGAAAATGAAGAGGGAGGAAATACCCTCCTGGGAATGGAGGCAGAAAGAGCATAGGGAGAATCTGAAAGGCCGATGCGGTGACGATAGGCAGCGAGGAGGGGAGTACACGGTCTTCAGCTCAACCAAGGTTATGTTGTCCGCGTGTGAGCTCTCCGGCTTGGCTCGGAAGGAACCGGCCAGGAGGCAGACCCGGTAGAGTGCCAGCATGGGGGTCAACGAGAGTCAAAGGCGTCAACCCGAGACCGAGACCGAGACCTCCCGAGACTGATCAGGCAGGACCAGATGCGGCGGTAGGTGGGGACAGACTATAGGTGCAGTGGACAGCGGAAAGCCTCCTGGTGAGGGACTGGGGGTCATTGAATAGACGTACCCCCGCGCGAGATCTGGCAGGTTCGAGAGAGAGAGAGAATGGCCTGGAGGCAGCAGAGACAAGCAATGCTCTCCGCTTTAATGGATGAGCTGGTTAGGCCAACGGAGTAGGCCAGAGCGACGGAGCGTTTGTTCTGTTGCTGGTGCTTGATTGATGCGAGCCGAACTGCCACGGACACTAAAGAGTGCGCCGAACTGCCACGGACACTAAAGAGTGAGCCGAACTGCCACGGACACTAAAGAGTGAGCCGAACTGCCACGGACACTAAAGAGTGAGCCGAACCAGAAGCACCGCCTCCCTCGGATGACTGGTCAGATGGTTGAGATCGGGGATTGTGCCGAATATCTCCTGGGCCTTCCGGGCCGTGTCTGCACACTCCGTAAACCAGTGCTCCAGAGTGTGCGGCTGTCCCGGGCAGTGGGGACAAGACGGGTGATTGTGTTGTCGTAGGCAGGGACCGTTTCGCAACTGCGCTAGAAGAGTCGCGTCCTTCCAGTTGAGGGCCTTGTTGAGCGTTGGTCTGTAATTGGCGTAAAACCGCCGCCGTGCGGGCGTGTGCGATCGGAGGGTACTTGATGTTGCTACGGATAAACGCCACTGCACTCTTCAGTGGTATCGGCATTGAGTCCTGAGACACATTGTTTGCTCTTCGCTTGGCGGCGTCGCCAGACAATCCGTTCCCCGCTACGTTGACGTGGCCCGGGACTGACTGGATAGTGAGGGGCCTGTGGAGGTCGTTGAGCGCTCGTCTTACATCAACTGTGTTCCTCGCATTGCTCGCCAAAGCCTTTATCAACGACTGGCTGTCGGAGAAGATGGCGACAGTTGCTTCTGGGGGGACAATCTCTGGGTTCTGGATGGCTTGAGTGGCCAGCAACATGGCTAGCAACTTCTCTGAGCTCGTGATACTGCTCCCTCTGGACGTGAAGGTTCCAACGGTCCGGGGCGGGCAAGGCTCCCCGGCGGTGATCACCACTGCTGCTCCTCCGCCTCTGTAACCCTCGATTGTGGACCCGTCGGTGTAGAGGCTCACTTCCGCGTTGATCTCGCGGATCCTTCTGCAGGCTGATTGCTGGTGCCGCCCCTGTCTGAGTCGTCCGTCCAGATCACTATGTATGCTGGCGGTAGGTCGTCAATGGTTACCACGGCAATAATCCTCCGAACATTTGACTCGACGTCCCTCTATCAGGCCGAGGTGGACGTCGCCTGGGCTTTCCCGTGGTGGAAGGCCCATTGTCGGAAACTCTCTAGTGGAATTCTCCAGATTGGCTCCGAGGAAGACATCATTGTCGGTGGACCTCCAGCTCTTGCGGAAGGAAGCCTATACTCATTGTCCTTTTCCCAAAGCACGGAGACGAGAACCCACGCCCCGGCTGGGCAGCGAGCTGTATGGTGGTCGAAAAGCTTTTTCCCTGAAGGACCCGGCCGCTATGCGGTGGCGATGGTCGAGTGGTCAGTAAGGTTGGCTGCTTTCGTTCTCTTGTCGAGTCCGTGGAGTTGGTAAGCCATACCGCGGCACTACGAAGGTGGCAATCTGGTTGTACGTTTTGTAGAGAGCGGTCATGATGGATCGGTCTTGGCCTCAGGAGCGAGCTGTCAGGCAGCGAATGGTTCGATAATCTCTGTGAAAATGGAAAAGAATCTCACGATGAAGAATGAGATGAAGATGATTTGAGCTGCATGTGTGGTCTTGGCCAAAGCTCTTTTGAATTGAAACGCTACATCAGCTGAAAACAGACAAAAGCAAGAGGGTGGAAGGGGACGGTCAGAGCAATGACTTACTTTTCATATGGTTCCGCTTTTTGTTCCACGTTGAGTTCTGCTGTAACATGCTATAATGTTCTAAAAACACTGTCTAAAGATTGGTGAAAATGAGTTTACTCCTTAGACGGAGGATATTCGTGTTATTTAAACGAAAAGCGATGCTATCAACGCGTTTGTGCATAAAATATTCCTTACGCAAAATTTTCAAATTTTGATTTCTCAAAAGTGGCCTTGAAATGGTGTAAGTTTTAGAGGTCATAAGATGGACAGATGGAATTTTATTTGGCACCATTCGACTCCTCTCAAAACTTTGATTATAGGTAATATTCTGATGAACGTGTATTTCCATCGTCTAACTATTTTTATTGCGAGTAACTAATCGACCTCTTGGCTAAACTGCCACTGAAAGTGTATATATAGTTGACTGTCCTCTTGGCTAAACTGCCACTGAAAGTGTATAGTTCACTGTCCTTTTGGCTAAACTGCCACTGAAAGTGTATAGTTCACTGTCCTGATGTTCTCGAAGTCCTTGGGACAACGATTCCAACAGCACAGCTACCAGAAAGAAGATCGTCTGTTATGCGTTTATCGTATCTCAATGGAAACCAAAACTGAGACGACTTCATATAGGCAAACGAGGAGAAATTTCGATGTCAATCCTACAACCAATTTTATCTTACCGCTGTCGCTCATTTTGAGATCCTACAATGTGGAAAATCTCCTTTCGAAATGCATAGTATATACTACTGACAAATGGTAATGGTTGAGTTGCTGTGTAATTTTTTAGATTATACCAAACTCCTGACGAGTGATGACCGATCTCTGGGTTGGGTCTGACTTTGTCTGGGTCCTGGGTGTCGACCGGTTTAATTTTTTTTAGATAAGTTTTCCGGACATCCTTCATGTGTTGCACAAGACTGAAGATTTGATGATGTCTGCATCATTTTCATCTGCATATATTTTTCTATACAAGGGGCCATTTCCTCATTAGAATTGCATATCGTTCTGTCAGAGATATACGTATAGCTTGCATGGTATAATGTGGATATCTCAGATTCTGATTTCTCTACTGCCAGAAGTCAATTTTTTCAAGCGGTTTCAAAATCCAAATGGCGTTTTATATGGATGAAACGACACGCGTCAATCCTTCTCGAATTTTGACTGCGATGATCCATCTGTGTGCCCATGCAGCCGTCTTCTCGTGGCGGGGGTGTTCTGACCCGGCATACAAAATGCTTTGGGGTCTACCACGTTTTTCTCTCTTTCTCTTCTCTTTTCACAACTCTCTTTCTCTCTCTCTCTCTCTCTCTCACACACACACAATTACACTTTTCACTCCCTTTGGTTGCCCTTGGCGCTGTTATGAAAACAGTCTGACATGTTTTATTGGTATGGGTGCGTAATTACCTGCCAAAATCTAAACCTCAGAGGAATTCGTGTCAGAGGACTCGTATCTGAGGGGAGATCTGCGACTACCTTGGACAGATCCCGGTGACCAATAAGAATAACAATAACAGGACTCAGTTGTTTTAGTTCGACTTACGTATCAAATAAAAATCAGCAAGTTCTGTTGGCCCCCGCATGTCTTCGGCTCTGAGATCCTTCGACTGTCTGATGGGTCGGGCCTTTGTCGAGTGCAGAGGCGAAGTCTAAAAGACAAACATAAAGTGAGTGTCCTCCCTCTGCGACAACAGACTGGCGACACAGAGACCCATTTCTTCCCTCTGAGCAGACTTCCTATCCCTTGCCCCGAGCACACAGCTCAAGCATCTTATTCCTCTCCCAGTCGAACGGCATGGCAACATGCGTGTCCACGTCATTCAGAAGCCCGGACACCTCCGCTTCCGTCCGCGCGCCACCAAAACAATGGACTGGCCGGAATGAGAGGAGACTCAATCCAAGTGACAATTTAGCGCTCCCCAAGAGACTCCTCTCTGCTAATTAATTATAGAATTTCTGAGGTTTCTAAAGCCTTCTCCTCCTCGTCCTCCACCGCAGGCGTTGATCGTCTTCTCTTCTTCCTACCCTTTCATAAAACAAGATCAATGCTGGTAATTATCAGTTAAACAGTGATAATAATCAGAAGTACAGAGCCTCATAAACAAACGATAGAAATATAGTATTATCAGTGATAAAATTGTCAAAAGAACAGTTAAGTATTTTAGCTCATGAATTTCAATAAATAAATATTTAAGGATATCAACATTTATATGGATGAAAAAGTCATATTTAAAATTTGGAAATTCAATTTATTTTCTAAAAGGAAACAATGATGGTGATTTCTCAGCTATTGTACAAACGTTAATGCAGAACATATACGAATGAATAAATAAGCTGTTGTTGGATTCGACAGTTTTGTATTTGTGAAGACTATTTTACGACATTATTGTATTCGACAGTTTTAGATGTGACATTTTTGTATTTGCAAAGGCCAAAGAATTATTTTCAACTGTATTCGACAGTTTTTGGATGCGATATTTTTGTATTTGGAAAGATTTCGTTTCGTCATTATTGTATTCGACTGTTTTGGATGCGACATTTTTGTATTTGGAAAAATTTCGTTTCGTCATTATTGTATTCGACAGTTTTGGATGCAGCATTTTTGTATTCGAAAAGATTACCTTCCGTCATTATTGTATTCGACAGTTTTGGATGCGACATTTTTGCATTTGGAAACATTACGTTTCGTCATTATTTTATTCGACTGTTTTGTATGCGACATTTTTGTATATGCAAAGAATACTTTATGACATTATCTTATTCGACATTTTTTGATGCGACATTTTTCTATTTGCAAATATTTCTTCGACATTATTATGTTCGACACTTGAATGCGACTATTTGTATTTAGAAGGATTACTTTTTGACATTATTGTATTCGACACTTGTATGCGACATTTTTGGATTCGACATTATATAGCCCCAGAAGGCGATCCGATCCGTTAAAACTGCGAAACTTGTGGAGGTTGGATATACTGTACACAAAATGTAGCATCAATTAGCGTCCAGGGTAAGCAAGAAATCAGGCAAGGTGACACACGCCAGAGAGAGTTGGAATTATAGGTGGCCGACGAGAAGTGAACTTTTGCCTGTCTTACGTAAATCATTAATAATACCAAATTGGCAGAACAGAGTGGAGGACAGGGGGCGAACACAGTGTCCCGCGCTATTCAATGATTTTCCGGTTGCGCTCTATTTTTTTTTCTAATCCATCCTCAAACCCCCCCCCCCTCTCTGTCTCCGCCATCCTATATCCCCCACAACCCCTCTGCTGCTGTGCTGCTTCGGAAGACCCCATGGGGTCATACAGAATGCATAACTTAGTGCACGCTTCTTCCAAACTTCGGCTTGCTTCGAGTTGTTTGATCCCGCGAAGCGTTTCGGGTGCGGATTTGGTTCTTGGCGACTTGCTCCGTGGGATGCGAGTTGAGGAGTGGGAATGGGGCGCGAATGTCGTGCTGAATAAATATTGACAGTCCACTCGCTCTACCAGCAGCGCTCCACCAATCTCCTCCCATTGTCGACTATCGCCTTGGCTGCCTCTCCTCTCACACAACACACAGCATTCATTAATAGATTCGCAATACCCAAGGGAGTCATTGTCTTCGGAGAAAAGTCATGATGGAGAGAAAAAATAGGTGGGGGGGGCATGTTTTTTTCACCGATTCCTTTTTTGGTGCCTCGACTGACATTTTTCCTTTTTCTTCAGTATCTTCCATTTTCTCCTTTTCTCTTCCGTATTCACTTTCGAATATCCACTGTCATATCCATTTAGAGTAATGATTCATTATAAGAGACTCGTCTTTACGATGGTTGCTAATTCGCAAAATTGTCAGTGAAGTATTTGAAGAAGAATTAAGATACTGAGTAGAAGCATAAGGCATATGTTCTACCTCTTTTGGATACATTAATAGATTATGAAACAAGAGCAAACAATTACCAAATGCAAAATTACGATTAAACTATGTCCAAGAGATATTGAAGGGTATAAATGAAAATATTTTTATAATTATCGACTTGTTAAGAATGACTCGTGTATATTTTATTATATGTATGTATGTACTGTATATATAGCATTATTTCTCAAATAATCATATGTACCATATAAAGTTATGGTACTGGTATTTTAAGTATTTTTATTCCTTATTTGAAAATAAAAGTCGATTTTTCATCCTACTACTAATATATAGATTCATCTTTATAGTAGAACATAACACTTTGATTTGGATTTCTAGCAGAAAAATATAATTTTCCTTATAAAATATTGTTGGCACTTTGTGCTAATCTGTGTATTTCGTTTCGTTAGCGGTGAGCTGTCAGCCAGCTATTTTCTCAGT
>JAUYWV010130212.1:0-11167 GCA_032274565.1 Nematoplana nigrocapitula
GTGATTGAGTTGAGGGTGGGAGTGACAGATGGAGTAGAGGGAGGGGTGAGAGACAGATGGATTAGAGAGAGAGAGAGATAAAGTAGAGGGGGAGATATAGAGTAGAGGAAGGGAGAGATAGAGTAGAGGGAGAGACAGATCGAGTAGAGGGAGGGAGGGAGAGACAGATGGAGTAGAGAGAGAGAGAGAGTGTAAGTGTACACTTACAATACATATGTATATATAGTAAACTACCTACACTAAGGTGCAAAATGTAATACCACCCCGATCTTGCCATTCTATTCAATTTAACTGATCGATTACTTTATTTACCAATTTGGATATAGAATTTTCGAAGTCAGCGCTATGACTGGTGGAAAGATGACAGTTGTGGCATGTTTCCTTCGCTTGACAGACCTGATGGTATGGTCCAACGAGATGGTGATCAGCTGGCTGGACAGTTTGGGCCTGCGCGAGTACTCGGCGCGCCTACGGGAGTCCGGCGTCCACGGGGCTCTGCTTGCTCTCGACCCTGAATTCGATGCCTCCGGGCTGGCCCTCCTGCTTCAGATCCCCTCCCAGGCCAGCCAGTCCAGACACAGCCTCGAACGCGAGTTTGCCGCCCTAGTACGCGGTTATCGGGGCAGTCAGGGGATGGGCGGGATCGCCGGCAGGCAGTTGCAGACTGGACACGCTCCGCAGGAGGCACACGAGGTAAGTCCATACCTAGCTTGGACGGATACTCACCTCCCTCTCTCTTTTCTCTCACATCTTTTTCAATTCTCTCTCCTGTATCTTTATTTTCTCCACTCCCCCTCACTTCTCTCTCTCTTTCTTTCTGACTGTCTCTTCGGTCTCTATGTCTGTCTATCTCTATGTGTTTGTCTGTCTGTCTCTCTCTCTTTCTGATAAACACCAAAACCGAACCGTCAGGAACAGACTTTCCCTCTCTGGAACGTGTAAGGCACAACCTAGGCTCGCGGGGATGGCGTGCGGGGCTGTTGCACTTCTCTCGGGGACCCTGCTGCATCGAGGCTGCGACGGCGGCAGACAGATAGCAGTGAGAGTTGGAGTCCGTCCTGTCTGCCTGTCTGTCTCATTCCCGGTCGTGTACGGGGGGCTCGGTCCGCCCCGAAGGAAATCGTTTATCGAAGAAACATCCTGGAGCTATGCGAAAGGCCTTCCCAGCCTCTCTCTATTTCTTCTCTCCTCGATCACTTTTCTCCTTTTTTCTCCGCTGACGCGTCCCTTCGACCGGGAATTACAGCTACAGTATAACAATCACGTTGATCTCTGCCAGTGGCAGCTCGCAAAGTTGAACATGGTCCAAGAAAATCGACAGCCAGTTTCGAGACGCGACCCTGGACATAAAATATGCAGGGTGTAACCAATTAAATGGGAATTCCCAGTATTTCAGGTATCTAGGTATCTTGTCTGCTACTAACTGAATGAAAATACCGTTCCCCTAGGCTACTGTTTATTTGATATATATGAACCAATGTAATGAACTGAAATTGTGGTAATTTGAAGGTGCCAGAAGTCAATTCCAGGGGTCGAACAGACCCTCCTCTCCTACGGCCTCCACGCAACAGATCTCCCTGGCTTGTGAGGTGTGTCGACTTGTCGAGTGGCGCCTGTGTGCAGTGGTGAAACAAGACCTGTTTATCTATAGTCCCCCTGATTGATGATACCCGAGATCTGGTTAGACTGAGAGGTGGGTCATGGGTTAGGCCGGTTAGAGAAAGAACTGCTGGACTCAATGATCGATTACTGAGTTATCATTGGCTAAGTTATTATTGTTATTCTTCTTTTTGCTGACTCAGTTTGAACTGGCGGTTCTATTGCTACATAGCGCATCTGTAGTTGGTAACTCGACTAGCGGGAGTTGGACAGATTATATTGTCCAGTGGGTTTTTTCGGTGGATGTACTCTACATATGACCCATCTCCAAGTCTGGCCTTTGGCACGCGCATGGCGTCCGTATTTTTCTTTTCAATTGAATGACGTGTCTTCTTTTTAAAAAACGGAGAGAAAAAAGCATGATGAAGATACGGTCGACGAATATCAGTGGCCCTTTTGACTGCGGTTTTTCATGCCTCACGCGATTGTGCTAACTCCATAAGATTGTGTAAAGTGGTCTTCATTGTTTCTTTGATGTTATCGCTCCACTGGGCGACCTCGTTTACGTGTGACTTCTACCAAGCCCGTCATAATCTGCTTTCCAGGCTTTCAGACCTCGTTGGGAAACATGTCGAAAAATATGAGTTGTAATTGGTAAACCTTCTGCATGAGCCTTCTCTTGCCACCAATACCTTGTAGGAGGCTGTTGTTGGTTCTGTGATCCCAAGCAAGTTCACATCTCAAAAGCCGAGATCCATTTTCTCCCCTCGCTTTAACAGTCCCGGTGTCTGCTCCATATAGAGGTCGATGGGAACACCAGTGTGTTCATCATGTAGATTTTACTAACTCCTCTCTGTCTTTCCATATTTTATTGAGTGAGATAACTGTAGTTGCTGGTTTGTCCAGAGAATTTCGCCGATCAATTTCCTTTTTGCAACTGCCATCACAAGTTCTTTGAGATCCGAGAATGTTGAACTTTTTCTACTGTTCTTCCAACTTCAAGCTGTTCATCGTTCCTGCTTGTTTCGTTTTGTTTAGGTTCAAATAAAGACGTCCCATTCTTTCGATCGTGCTGCTGATTTCGGTCATATTCTCTCTTCAATGGCAGTCGTATCGTCTCGCTCTCCATAAATGTGGAACATAACCACTCAAATAATTGATGTGTGTGGAAATCTGATGAAGTGAATCGTTCGTATTAGGAAGTGTTTTTCTTTGGGGAATTTTACCTGCATGGCCTGCTGCGTAGCGTGTTTAGCCTCCATCATTGCGGTGACAAGCAACACTGCTCCTCTACCAAATAAGCCACCTGATGGCCGACAGATGTCCAAATTATAAACGCGGTTATTTTGGCAGAAACGCAGTGTTTAATGTAAAGACGCGATGTTTTTTTTGCAGAAACACGGTGGTTTAGGCAGAAACGCGATGTTCTATGCAGAAACGCAGTGTTTAATGTAAAGACGCGGTGTTTTGTTTGCATAAACGGGGTGTTTTACGCAGAAACGCGGTGGTTTAGGCAGAAACGCGATGTTCTATGCAGAAACGCAGTGTTTAATGTAAAGACGTGGTGTTTTTTTTGCATAAACGGGGTGTTTTACGCAGAAACGCGGTGGTTTAGGCAGAAACGCGGTGGTTTAGGCAGAAACGCGGTGGTTTAGGGAGAAACGCGATGTTCTATGCAGAAACGCAGTGTATTATTACCATTACATAAAACAACGCGTTTATAATTTGGACATCCCTCGGCCACCATACACATCGTCTCCTGCACTGTGGTTTGTGCGTACTTGTATGTGTGCGTTCAGTCTCTGGCAGACCACATTGCCGGCGACGCCTTCTCGCGGGTCACCTCATCCGGGCGGAGATCGAGACCCGGTCCGGCCGAACTGCAAGCCGGACCACCCCGAAGAGGAGGCCGATCGCCATCTCCAACAGTCAATCAGACTACTTGAATCTCTCTCGCGTCGAACCTAGCAGGGAGATGGACATGTGCAGTATTGCTGCTTGGTGTTGTGCGTTCTCTTCTCGCCGCATGGTGGAGTAGTCGTAATGCTTTCCGTAGCCGTTTGTGAACCGGACCTACTGTGATATGGCGGGCGAACTAGCTAACTGATACAGACCCTCTGATTGTTTGTACTTTTACTTTGTAGTTACGACTTCGTTGCATACTGCGTATTTCTTTCTCCTCTAAACTGTGCAATACTGATCTAGTCACCTATCTTTCTCTATGGATCACTGTACCAGTCTCTGTATACCACTTGCATGCCGGCATCTCGAAATGATTCCTCCTCCTCCTTCTATAGTCTCAGAAATATATAGTGTCTTTCAGACCTCAACTCGACCAAGAATGCCAGCGCGTATATAGGCCAATTTGGTTGACCCCGCTCCCCCGATTGTGATTGATTGTACCCCTGACCATTCCCTGGCACCCTGCCACTACCACCACCACCACCTTAGAGAAGATATATTCATCTACCTCTCCTTTTGCCATTCCAATATTCAAGTTTATTTCGGTTATTTTATATTCCACTTCACCTTATATATTCCCTCCGCCCGCTTATAAGTAGTTTCTTGACGCATTTCTTTTAAATGTGGTCAAGCGCATATTCGGCTTGTCTTTTATGTTGTCCATTGTGGTACGACTCACTGTGTAAAACAGTTTTTATTAATTGTTATGCCGACATAGATTTTATCTCTTCCGTCTAAATCACCAAGAAATTTTATTGCTGTAAATTTGTTTCGTGTTTTTAAAATAAATAAATTTCCATTTTAGAGATCATTATGTTACTGATTAGTAGTATATGTATTTCAATTAATATATATTATGTACATAGATTAGAATAATATCTAACTTTATACTATTAACTGCTTTTTTTGCTTTTTCACTTTTTGCTCTAGCTTGGTGATATAGACCATATATTGAATTTTTGCATAGTTTAGATTGAATGTTTTCTGTCAAAGCGTCTGGTCTACGATATATCTTATTGTTCCTATTTCTCAAACTGTCAAACACTTCTTTCCCTCTCAGTCTGTTTTTATACTCGACTGCGGTGATACTGATGACTTTACTTTTTGTTATTGTTTGGGTAGCAGTGACATTGGAGGATATTTTCTCACACTTTGATAGTGTAATGATGGCATTTTTACTTCTTCGTTTCTTTAATGTGTTTTTTTAGAAATCCCTTATTTGTGCATAATTATTAGAATTGACTTATCTGCGGTACAGTTAGACACACATTCACGGGCCTGAAGGGAAAACTGACAGAAAGTATTACCGGTATCAGCTCTGTGTAGATTGCAGAATTGGGCAGAATACTGTCGGTGTAAATTGCGCTGTCATCAGTTATCCTGTGGATATGACATTTTTCTCTCTCTCTGTGTATGATATATAGACTCTTCTATATAATTACTGGTCCATAGGCTGCTTTGTTTATATTGTATCATGGATGGCTATGCTGTGCTTTAGAATTATATATATATTATATATAGACAACCTGGCGTACTGTCAAGTTGAAAGCTATCTTTTGTACATATATTATAGCAGATATACGATCTGAAAATATAAAACCTGTGTTATGACGGCTTTCTGTGTCGTTAGACGTTTGCATGATACCAGTTTAAATTGATTGATTACCCTTTCCGTTGCATTTTGAACTTGGAATATCTGTTCCTTCGATTTCCAACTAGCTTTCCTTTTCGACAATTACCTACCTTAACTCTCAACTTTCAAGAACCATTGGGAATTATTACAAGTTTACAACATTTAGTTTGTTTCATGGTTTTCAATGAATATCTTTTATTGATTTTCAATCTTTTGTGGCACCCTATAAGACTACGTCTACTGCGAAACTAAGAGTTAAGTAGAAAGTCAACCATGAAATTCAGCTGCAGGATATTTAATGAGTACATTTTGCACGTGTTGACATATGGTAGCGAAACATGGCCACTCAACATCGCCATTGTTGATGTCCTCGTCGCTGTAGCACAACGAAAGATACGGAGCACATTATGCTTGGAATCACACTAAGAGATAAGAAAGTTAACATTAGTACATCGGAGTAAAAGCTATAATCGGAAAGGGGTCACTACTGAATGGACACCAAGGCAATCAATGGCAAAGATCTAAAAGACGACCAAAGACATGTTGGCGAAATGATCTCACCCGCTGTTTGGGGCGACACTTGTCCACATCATATAAGATAATGAGATCGCATTGAAACGCGCGTCAACATACCACGACGGCGACTGCGAAACCGTCGTACAGCGCACTGCCCGTCATCAAATAAACGCTGCACAGAACGCTTCATGTCATTGAACAAACGTTTTCATGGTCTTTCTAGTCTTTTAAGACTACCAAATGATTTTTCATTTTGTACCTGTTATTGACATGCGATCTGTGATGCTTCTAATATAGCTACTTATAAGTTAACAAATTTATCTATAATTTGAAATTGATTGATTCTTTGTCAATAATAACAATAGATTGTTCTAGAATTCTGCAATATTTTTCATGTTTAAATTTTTTACAAATGTAGTAGATGTTGTTTGAACCAGTAATGTAAATTTTGAGATTTTGCGTAAGATTTGTTCGAACAAATCGATCAATAATGAAAACTGCAATATGACTGCTACGTAAAGTGTTCTTTATCTCCACGAAATTTCGTTAAGATTGCAGATCGAGAACAGGTATAAAACTGGCGTAAGTTTTGGTAGTCTCAAAAGGGTATAAAAGACTCTTAAAACCCTTCGGGATGAAATTAAAAACTCATAGTGCATGACCTGCCCCGCCATTCAAAGTGTGGGTACTCAAAATTTCAGCTCTCATCGATGGATGGTCTAGAAGGAGATACAGTAGGTACTGTAACACACATCCAGACAGACAATTAATTTTCGGAAGCTCTCCATATTATCACATCCCGAGGATATTACCTATAGAGTGGGACTACATAGTAGTAGTAGTAGCGAAGCATTCATAGACAGAATGGCGTATTTTCCAATAATCTTTCGGAAATCAATTTAAACTGCCGACTGCCCAATTAACATTTACTAATTTTAAAATATCCCATGATTTCTGACAATCGTCTGCTATAACTGCGGGATCAATTTGTCTTTCGGCTTCATCCGGAGTGATGTATTATTAGTACTGTGTTAATAACTACCTGGAAAATATTTTTATGCAATTCTTTTAGCAGATTAACTGCAATATGAAAGCTCATTCTGATAAAAAACTGGTACTGGAAAGAATTTCGGATGATACAAGTAGGAGGAGTTTGCTTAATTCACCACTGAATAATAGGAGACACAGCTCTCTGATTTGGCTTGAACCCAGACCTGAGGTATGTCTTCTTTATTTTTCGATATTATTATCAATTTTCTCCTAACTAAGTATACACGATCTATAGTAGGAGAGTGGTAAACGGAGCTGTTTTGGCATGGTTATGACTGCACCAAGACTCCATTCCTGGTTCCTCACTCCAAGTCCAAGCATATTAACATATATTGTACCGAGAGGATCTTAAACACACGGCATTATTAACATCAAATTGCTCTTACTTGGTCAGCTGACTATAACTATTCATGGAAACGGTGTCTTGATTTGTGATTTGTGAGGAATCAGATATGGACGGCAGAAACTGTGTGGACCGGTCCTCCGTTACTACTGTTTGCCTATATTTCAGCAGTATTTTCCTAGTATGTCATATGCTTAGCTATGTAGTAGGTACATTTCTGAATTATTTTTTAACAATAGTAGAGAGATGTATTATATTTTTCATATATACTATAATTTAAATTAATAAGGCTCCCTTGTCTGTTATGAGTTTTATCCTAGAACGTACAATGAGGTCGATAGACCTAATTTTTTACCCTATGTGGTGAACCGAGAATACATTATAATGATTTGCTATTTTCGGACTTTAGCGCATTTGCGCTATGAACAATTTTTCATAACATGTTTTGAACAGTCGTGATATTTTCAGTACTACGTATTCGTATAGTGAGGATAATGGACCTCATAATATACAATCTTCTTCTTCATCGTGCGCCTGCCTCGCTTACTGGCCGGATATAGGCGGGGGCGTCCTTTGTAGTTAATGCGCCCTACCCGCGTGTGATAGTAGAATCGACCGAATGGTCGACCCAGGCCCAAAGTTGTTGGATCTCATTTGGTCACATACCGCGCAGTCCTGCAACAGGTTGCCAACGGTTTCCCGGTACCCCACACACCGGACAGTCAGCGGAGTCGAGACGCCCGATACTCCGGCGTGATCGGCGTCTAGCCTGACCATAGTTGCCGAACATTGACCTGCTCTATCCGTTTCAGGATCTTGGGGACTTGGGACCACTCGTGATGAGGTTCCCAGCAGCTCTTACGTCTTCTGCTGTCGCACATTTGATGGCAACGCAAGCTGATTGGAGCGGGATGGGGCTGGTGGTTTGGTCCCTCATTGGCATCCACGTCGGCTAGCTCATTCCCTTGAAATTCACAGTGACTCGGGACCTACACGAACTGGATGTGTAGGCCCCGATCTCTTATGCGCATGAGTGTCGATCAGATCTTTTGTCCAGTCTCGCCTTCTTGTTGTAAGGGGTCTGTCTTCAGGCTGACGATGGTCGACTGTGAGTCGAAGAAAAGAGGGATCGTGGCACTTAGTGCTGACATCTCGGCAGTGTAGCTTCAGAGGAAGTTCAAGAGGTCCTCGCCCTCGCCAATTTGGTGTCCGGAGATGTCGGAGTAAAGGTGTGCTGAATAATTGGACTCCAGACTCGTCGGATTGCTGCCCGTTTCCAGCAATTGCAATATGAGATAGCTCCATCTGGTGAGGTGGTAACCTTTGCAGTTAGCAAAGTCCTTAAGTAGCAATCTACCATAAATGCTGCAATGCTAAACGGTATTATCAACGTATTAGCAAACAATATAACTCTTAAAGAAAAAAATCCACTGTAAAAAATAATGCTTTAATTTTGACGTCTCGGGCCGCAACTACGACTCATTATCAAACAATTATCCAACAATCTAACTCTTTCAACTTAGGTAGGCAGGTGGCCGCGCTCGGATTGGGCCTTGTTTGAGGCTGGGAGGCCCCCGCCCGTGCAGTTGCGTCGGCCTCCTCGTTGCCACGCAGATCGCAGTGACCCGCCACCCACTGGAGGTCGACGTCGTGCGAAGCGCCAAGCTCGGTCAGCCCGTACCAGATCGCCGTGGAGGTCTGGTCGTTCTGCCTGCTGGGACCGGCGCATAGGCATCTCAGATGTGATTGTGAGTCGGTGAGGACCCTGATGCCTCGGCGTGGAAGGAGATGACGACCGCGACATCGGGGATGGCCAGCGAGGAGTAGCGCTGCCGCTTACGAACAGGACCGCCCCGACTCCGCCGCTCGTGACGCCGTCTGTGGTCGAACCGTCGGTCCAGAGGTGAATCTCGGCAGGGGGAGGGCGGCGATGGTTTCCTGCGCTGCGAGCTTTCTGAAGTGAGGAGGGTCGTCCCGCGGCGAGGTTGGAAGTGGTTGAAATACTGCGACCGATAAATTTCTTTACAATAATATCACTGGCACAAAAACTAAAGTCAAAGAAGTTGATGCTACTCAGCACAATTTACAAAAATAACCACGAACTTTCAGCAGAAATTATCTCTTTGCGAGGGCGTCAAATGTACTCATAGAAATTTGCATTCAATAAGGATGTGGTAATGGTGTCGGAGGTGCCACGAGTAACAACAGTTGAGTCAGGCAACCACACTGATGCAGTCGACGACTGTGGGAAATGGAAGAGTCAGAGAAGGAGTAAAGCTTGGCCTCATGACGGACAACAGAGGCAGCCTTCAGACGCTCCAAAAGGGACATGCTAGTCAAAAAGAAATCGGTGATAGCATCTGGGAGAGCATCAAATCAATCACTGATAAGGGAGCCAACCTTGTTCTGCAATGGGTTCCAAGTCATGTGTGGATCCTAGGAAACGAACGCGCTGACGCTCTAGCGAAAGAATGCAGCTCAAAGAACGCAGGTTCATGTCCCCATCAGTCTCCGCTCAGCCAAGGCTGCAATCAAGAGTGAGTCTAGTAAGGAATGAAAAAGAATATAATAATAATAATATTTTATTTTGCCACCAGGGTCAGAACAAACAAACAACAGAATTAAACCAATAAATGAAAAGGGCCGTTCGGTCAGGTTAACTATAAACTATAAATTTTACACATTCATTTAAACAAATCATAACAGCTGATGTCAACTAAAAAATTAACGAAATACAAAAGGCTACATTATATGACTATGAAACAAACAAAAAGTAACAACAACTAAAACCATTACAAAATGAAAAAACTTATAAAACGTCCCTAAAATTGGGAAAAACAAAATAAAACTAAACAATTATATAAACCTGAACCGAACAAACAATAATTACATGTTATTTTTTAATCTAACCTGAACAAAGCCTGTGGAATGGCTAGGGGTACCAAAGGAGAAAAAACTTCTATCTAGATGGCACGTCAGAACCATCAAGGGTTATCATCTTCCCATCAAGTTTGAAGACAAAAAAATCTTCCCGGGAAGAAACGCGCTACGCTGACCCAGCTGAGAACTGGTCACTCAACTCTGGTGAGAGCCTACAGACACCGGTTAGGGAAGGAAATCAGCCCTCTTTGTCCGGTCTGCGTGCGTTGGCACGTCGTCGTGGTTTGCCCTCGGTGGGTAGTTCAGAGGTCGACCATCTTTGGCGGTCCTGTCGTCGAGGAGGGGGTTCTACGGGGAGCGAGGTTCTGTCCTTCTTTGAGGGGATCAGTCTTTATGACTGAGGTTATGGATTCCGCGAGGAATCCGGTCCGGAAGAGGCGACAACAACAACGACTCTGGAACCATCAAGCCACTAATGATTCTCAAATGCAACAAGATGAAAGTGGTGGTGGATGCATTGATCCGATACTGAGACACTATACAACAAGGATTGGAAATCCGTTGGGCTTTGCGAGTTTTTTGTAACATTGTAGATATCGTTGCGTTCAATGCATTCATTCTCTTGAAAGTCATATCAAATCACGCCAGGACCTCGAGAGTTTCCTTTATCTACGAACATAATTGCCATGGTCTTTGATATGGATTATCAACGTGAGAGAGCATCTTCAAAACAATCTTCTTCCCGATACAGAGCATGCTCTAATGGCGACAAGTGTACTACTCCACCATCCTGTGGATCCGGGCAACAAGAGAAGCAGCTGCCAGTGTTGTTAGAAATCAAAGCGCAACAAAACCAAATTGATGTGTTTTGGTATTTGCCAGAAATGGGGGTGTGGCAGGCTGATTTCATGTTGTGTACCATATGCTCAATCACAAAATGAAAATAATTAACGCTAACATTATATATGTACATACTGTACATGCTGGTGCGATCTGATACACTAAATTATTATTAGACAGAAAACGACTTTCTGCATGCATGTGTTTCATTTAATGCAGTGGTTCCCAAAGTGGGGGTAAATTACCCCCGTGGGGTAATTTACGATGTTTTGGGGGGTAACGGACAACGCTAAAATCAAACTTGTATGTAGGCAACATACAAGTTTGTTGCCTCTTCCCAGAAC
>JAUYWV010130223.1:0-11165 GCA_032274565.1 Nematoplana nigrocapitula
CACTGTCCATCAACTTCGGGTCGGGAAGTGCCCACTCTTGAAGAAGTACCTTTATTCCATCGGGAAAGAAGCCAGTCTGCTGTGCAGGGAGTGCCATTCCGGTGAAGAAGAGGACGCCAAACACCTGCTCATCGACTGCCCTCGATGGGAGAAGCACAGGCGAGCGTGCTTCAACGACCCCTGCCCTGACATCAGCAGGGCTTTCAGCAACCCCAAAACATAATCCGTTTTCTCGAGAAGATCGGACGCGGACAGAGGACGGCCAGGGCGAAAGCTCCGGTCCAGCAATAGAAGAAGAAGAAGAACAGAATGGGCAAGCATCCTGGTGAGAGAGCAAGAAGTTCAGAGGAGTGGTACAGAGAAAGAAAATATACGGCAACAGCTGCACGCAGAGCTGGAATAGAAGAGATGGGTCGAGTGTACTATCCACTAGTTCAGGTCCGGCACATCCCTACTAGTGCGCAAGACTCTACACAAGATCAACAGAGCCTCCGACCCGAAATGCACGGCCTGTGGTGAAGTGGAGACCATCGAGCACCTCCTCTGCTTGTGCCCGGTCTTGACCCACCACCGGACGCGTCTCTGGGGACCCTCTCCCAGCCCTCTACGAGACTCTGGAGAACCCAACAAGTTGAAGAGATTTCTTGGAGGGATCAGGCGAACAGATCCACCGGTCGGTTAGCCCGGCGTTTATCTGATGAGCGCGGGCGCGCTTGGGAAGAAGAAGAAGACGCCGCCACTACCACCTTGGCCAATAGCAAATAGAACATAGAACATCAGTTCTGTTAGAAAGGGCGGAAATCGGAAAGAAAGTAGGAGTGTTAGAAAGACGAAAAAGGAAAAAATCAAAGGACCAAAGTTGGCACCACAGCATCTCAGCTATCCCCTTTGAAAAGGTGCATTTATCAACGAATACACCCAGCGAAGAGGTGGGCTTACCCAAACTCAGTTTCCTTTTCTTTGACTTGCTGTTCCACCTTGAAGATCTTCTGCTTCAGGCTCTGTATCACGATGGTCGAATCGACCTTTTTGTCGCCCAAGGTGCGTCTTAATTCGGCATCCTACAGCAGAGAGTATTAGAATAAGGTGTGTCATACGTTTTTATAAAGATATATACTTGCAATTGCCGTACTGGGTCTAGAACCGAACAGCACATATAGTGACGGACTCACCTTGCTGGGATTGAGCAACTGTTCCACCTGCTTTTCCTGAAATAAAATTTAACACTATATACAACTCTACCGAAAGGACGGACGAGAAGGAGAGGGAGAACGGTTGATGCGATGGAGGTAGGAGGCGAGGAGGAGAGAGCTGGACAGTGCAGGAGGGGTTTTTAACATCGAGTCAATCACTACCAACTTACTCTTTTGGCACAATCTTCCTCGACACGTCGAAATTTAGATTTGTACCCGTCGTTTTCTTTTTTCAAGTTGATAATTTCCTGATTGGAAAGAGGAAAACACATCACAGAGACGAAGATTACGAAGAAGAATTCGACCAGCAAACAAGTCACCTTTTTGAGTTCGATAATCTCATCGTAGTACTCCTCTGGAGATTTGTAGGCCGGTTTGCCACCACCAACGGCCAGGGGTGGTCGATTGGCGGTGGCATCCCCACGTGGAGTGATCCGGAGAGTAGTGTCCGGATGGCCAGCTGAGGACTGTTTGCGGAAGGCGTTGACCAAATTGGTGAGGTCAGAGGTGGATCTGGAATTGGCCGTGTTCTTCTTGGCCGAGGTCGAGTCTGAGGGGCAGAGGCAGACGAGAGTGTGTGTCAGAAAAATGAAAGAGGGAGGACGAATGAGGGATGGTAACAGAAGAGCAGTAGAGGAGAAACGACGAAAAGAAAAGTGAAAGATAGATAGGAGAAAGGAAAAATTGAAGAAAATGAAAAGAGAAGAAATATAAAAGAAATAGAGAAAATGGGAGCAGAGAAATGAAAAGAAGGAGATAAGCCAAAAATACACATCAGCTGCTTTTTATCACTCCTACTTATCAAGTGATAACCATAAGTGCAAGTTGAGTAATAAAATGGTGAAAATGGAAAACACAAATGAAAATAAATGCTAGCATAACATATAAATATTTCTTAATATTTCTACTCTGTTAGATATGTGTTAAAACTTTCATTAGCATTAGCATAATTATTATTAATGTTTTCAATTTACTTCCACTGGTATCTTTGAGACTGTTCATCCACATATCTCTAGGTTTGGTAGGGCTTCGTTTGGCTGCATTCATATTGGTACTAAGGTGATTATATTTCCAAATACAATCTGAAAATGAATATAGCAGTCATAAAGTAATTGAATGAGGAATTTAGCTTCCTTTTTTTTAATAGATAATAAAGAGAACAATAAATTCTTTTATTTTTACTCGGTGGTTCTCTTTATTATCTATAGCAGTCATAAAATACTTTAGATGGAAAAATTATTAAATTGTCGTATATGTTTTCAATCGGATATTACATATTTAAATAAATTATATTGCATCTTATTACTATATTATTATATATTATAATTCCAGAATGGATTCACACTGGCTCCTACTGAATTTCAAGGTACTTTAGTTATAAACTATATAAATATTATTAAAAATGTGTAACTATTGAGCTAGTATAGCTTTTTGTCTATATAGTGAATCAATTATTTTTTTTATATATAGCATATTCTATTCAAACTTACTAATCTATTTATCTATTTTAGAAAAGAAATAAATTAAAAGTTAAACAGAATAATTATAGATTATATCATGCATAAACAAATAAGATTTATAAACATTTATATTTTCACAGTGTTGCTTCGTGATTATTATGACTAAAAATAAACTTTCACTATTTCATAATAAGCTCATATAGAAAATGATGTCTTGTAGTGAAAAGACATTGTCCGCTAACAGAAAGCTTTATTGTTGTGAGTCACACAAAGATGTACAGTACCATATAGCAGTTGTGTACATCACGTGTGTCTCTACTCAGCAGGTGCACTCTGTCTTATGTGTCCATTGTCTGTTCACACTGTCTGCATGGATCGATGACACTGCAGGGGGGCAATCAAAAGCGGGCAGCATTCGTATGCACTCAGAGACAAAGAAGTTTTCTTCTCTTTATGAGTGAATTTCCATAGATAACCTAAGCTATAATTTACTATTCATAAATGCAAATGGATACATAATTTCTTATTATTAAATAAGAAATATTATAAACAAATCACAATTATTTATTAGAAGGATTAAGCAGTTTTTAAGTGATTTATAAAATTTTAATATTTGTAGTATATAAAATATTGAAACAATAATTCAAATGTGAAAAACATTATAGGTAGTGAATTTTTCTAAATAAATCATGAAATATACAGTAAATAGTTTATTTTCAGAAATATAATAATATGTTTCATTAAGAAGTATATATAATAGAATATTATAAGCATTATTGTAATTCATCAAAATATCTTTGTTAGTAGTTTAGTTTTTTAGTAAATAATACATTAACTTTTATGATATAATAACTCAGAATAATATTAAAGAAATTATCTTTCATATATAATTAATGTAATACTTTTAGTAATTATATAATAGTTTATTAATATTTATTAAAATGTATTGACCCAAGTTATTACTAATATGGTCTCTAAGTAAATTATATTCATTATATAAATTTGGAAATATACAGCCAAGATAGAAAAAATTAAATAAAGTAGAAATTACAAATTTACTATAAATTATTTTTTTAAATTGTCATTTCTTAGCTAGAATGTTTTGTTTTATGAAAGTCTATTTGAAACATAGATTTACCATTTATTTATGAAGTTGTTCTATATAAATTTATGATATGTTACTTTTATAGCAAGAAAGTATTTAATTATTTGTGATATAAGATATATTTTAAGAATATAAAAAAGATTTTTATGTATAAATATTGATCAAAATATTTAAAAATAAATATATTAAATATTAACTAATGTTATTAAATTTATTATCATGCTTTAATCAAAATAATATATACTAATATAATGAAATATTAAATTTATAAAAAAGTTCTATATGTAAAATTATTGAAATAGTTATTATTAATCAATATTACACTTAATGAGATGAGAGCTACAGTATTTTAATAGATAAATCTTTGCTGAAAAAAATCTTTAATACTAGTATTAAGCACTGAAGTTATGATTAAAACTGTGTTTAAATATATATCTATGTTAATAAAGATGAATATACTATTTTTAAATATATTATATTGTTCTATTATTAGTATTAGAATATATTTTTAAAATTAAATTTAACATGAGTTGATGTTATTTGATAATGAAATAAATACTTTTCAGTACTTACATTAATATTTATATGTTGAAATTAATTTTAATAATTCATAATGTAATTTGTTTCATAGGATTATTATTTACAAATAGTGTATTTTTTATGCCAAAAGTATAAAATATTGGTAAAGCTTACTTGTATAATCAGAAATTATTTCACAATTTATTTATTATTATAGTAAAATTATTAAAAATTGATTTCTATATATAAATATTGATTTAATTACCAAAAAGTATTTATATTTAATGTCAATTAATAATAATAGGCTTACTCTTAATTATTATTGGAAACATATACCTATATGAGTACTTATTTTTTATTATATTGGAGTATATATTAAAATAATTAAAAGACTTTTTGAGAGTTGTTTTTAATGGATGGATCCAGTTCAATTGAAGAAGTTAGGCTGTACTCTGGGTTTAAATATATCCTAATATGAATAAAATTTAGGTACTATTTCAAATTATATTATATATTGTATAAGCATATATTTTAAATATAGATTAATACTTAATAGTGAATTTATTAATAATTATTGTTAATTAATGTCCAATATGAATATTTTTTAGTAATTAGATCAATATTTATGAGTAGAAAAATCAAATTTTATATTATTAAAATGTTTGTTTGTATAACAAATAGTGAAATAATTTTCTATACTAAAAAAAGAAGCTAATGCATTTATTATGCCATTATATATTATATATAATTTATATTTTATATTTATATACCATTCATATATTGACATTTTTTACTGTCCTGAATAACTGTGGATTGATGCCATTATAGTTATATTAGCTGGTGAAATATTATAATATTTAAATAAGAGAGTTATAATATTATCTCGTGAATGTGTGTGAAGACAGTTTGTTACATGTTTGTCTTTGTCAGTGCGGCAATGCTGTATCTGATTATTTGCTTAATATTGTTTAAATATGCTAACATTTTATCAGATGGATGTATCTCGGTAATATGTTTGGTTATACCGCTGGTTATACTGTATATTTTATTTATCTAATATGATTATGATGGCAATAAATAATTATGGCAATGGCAATATATTGCGGATGGTTGGAGTATATGAGACGGTACACATATGGGCCGACTGCACACGCACCATCCAGCCAGTTTGATACACGTTGTGAAACTTACTTCAACTGTCTGGCTGGTTGGATACAGATTATGAAACTTACTTCAACCATCCGGCCGGTACCCATACCATATGGCCGGTTTGATACAAATTGTGAAACTTACTTCAACTATCTGGTCGGTTTGATACACATTACAAAATGTACTTAAACCCATAGATAGTATATAGACACATTGTCCACTCACATCACCTGTAAGAGTTTACGCTGCATGAAACGAAACACATGACATACTACTAACATTCTACCAGTGAGGTGTGCTGTAAACCTTGCCATTTGCTGAGTAGATAGCCCAAAAATCAATTAAATTTGCATGCAGTGGCAGCATGAGCTAAACCATAGCGGAGAGTTGAAGGGCTATACTGTACATTGGCGCCCCTCTACCAGACAGTATCATCGCAGATATATTCTATTGATAGGGGGAGGTGGCTGGGTGAGCTATCTATACAATAAATACTAAATTGAATGTATTAAGAAAGTAGAAAGTACAGGTCACAATTATTATAATAAAAAAGTATAGTGCACATTACATAAATACTTAATAGTGAACTTACATGGTTAATCTTAAACTTCTTAGAGTTTTTAAAAATAATAGCCCTTGACAGCATCTGTCTCTCTCCCCAAATTTTTTGACTCACCCTGTACTACTAATTATTAACTATTAACTATTAGCTATTGGCTTTATAAAACCTAAATTACTTTATGGTTATGTTTGAAAAAGGTTAATGCCTGCTGAACTGTCAATTTAGGCGCCTATATCAAAAGTAAATTTATACCCCTAAAAAATGCCTTTTTTCTAAATCTTGGCATCAGGCATGGGCGCCTATATCAAGAAAAAATGAAACCCTTTTACTAAAACCTGGCAATGGGCATGAGAACCATTGAGAGGGTTGACAATTGGTTTATAGTGTCCATTTAAATGAATGTCTAGACACTCCGCCATTTCCCATGATTTAGAAAAGTGAAATATAACACAAATTAGAGTATGTCAGGGTAGTCTACAAAATATATACATAGTTCTAATTTCGATTTGTTTGATTTAAATTTTATGCATACCAAAACTTAAAATCCTATTCGTTTACGGAGAAATCACGCTAAGATACAAACTAATTTATAGACACAAAATTAAAAAAAATATGATCAGAGTTAAGTAGGCCTAAATGCAAAATATGATCAGAATTATGTCAGTTTTCATCATAAATTTAAATGAGACATCATTTGTGTTCCGCTAAAAGTTTTCAACATATAAAATAGTTACAATATTTAATCAAATAATGGAAATATTAAACTTATAGAAAACTTTAAAAGTTATTTCAATTTCTCTTCATTTTATTATATCAATGAGACCTTTCCAACTACAGCTCCAGCTTTTATTGGTTTAATAATCAGCCAATAGAATAGGAATCAGTTTTTGAATGGTTCCCGTAAGCTATGATTTATTAGGATCTATCAAACCGGACTGACAGTACATATATGGGCCTGACGATTTCAGTCAATTTTAACTAGCACAAACCTTGCACCTTCATAATCACTTATATAGAGTAGATATCACAGTATAATATAATATTACATAATTTTATACATCAACATATTATCTTTGTACTAAATAATATAGTATTATAGTCTTTTGGTGATATTTTGGACTCATGATGTTTTGACCTGAACTCACTGAAGATATGATCATGGATATAGTCACCGTATCTATATTTATCTAGGATATGGACATGGTGACCATACCTATATCTATTTAGGATATGAATATGGTCACCGTATCTATATACTCTTGTGTTATAGATATAGTCACCTTTAGAATTAAAAAATCCCACAATCCCACAGCCGAGACACGTCTAGGAGTTGGGGCCGGGTTTGTCAGGACATTCAGCTCCGTTAGCGGCCGGGGCGTTGCGTGGTTGCTGTCTGGCGTCGTTGTAGTAGCGCGGTTGAGCAGAGTGTCATTGATGTTCGCGATGGACGACATTCATCGATGCGGCGTTGTGGATAGCAGCTGTCGAGGATTGGCAGATTCGTCGGCATGCATAATTTGCTGGAACTTGTCATGGTCCACGGTCATTTTGGCGAGAAGTTTTTCTTGGGTATGTTGTGTGTAGCACCCGATGGCCAGCTGCATGGTGAGGTTGTGGTTCTCTTCTTGGATGGGGCGGTTGCACTCGACATAAAGAGTTCGCAGTTCGGTGAGGTACTCGCCGACTGTCTCCTGGGCTTCCTGTTTGCGGTTGTGGAAGTCGTACTCTGCGTGGACCGGGTTTGTAGGTAGCTCGAAAAGTTGGTGGACTTCTGCTGTAAATTTCGTATGTGTCATTTTCTTGCCTTCGCAAAAAACTGGGTGGGCTAGGAAGGTTCGCGACCCTTCGGTTTCCAAGAGGGACGCGAGGTAAGTGTTTTTTGCCTGGTCGGTGATCTGATGCTCAGCCGGGAGAGTGATGTTTGTTAGAGTAAAAATTTCTCCAACTGAGAGTACCAGTTCTGCCACCAAACCTTATTGTCACCGAGGTTCTCAAGGAAGCGTGGGGGTAGGAGAATCTGTAATCGCGGTAAGTTCATATTCCTCATCACCATTAATGTTCCGTATAGCATTAAGTCAACAGGCAATGTCAAACACACTCTGTCCCTGTCTACACCATGAGTGTCCTCATGATTGTCAGTCAGTCAGGTTGCCCCGATCAGGCAGTCAGCCTCATGCTCTGATTGGCTGGGAGAATACACACTAAAACTATTGACTTTTTATATTTTGATTTTGTAACAAAAACAATCAAAAGTCATAACTCCCATTTTTAGTCCAATTTTTTTATGGATTACCCTTACATAAACACCTATTTTGAGATGCCTTTAAATGCTCACATAGCCATGGGTGGCCGAATTGTTCCCCTTAGAATTTCCGGATTTTTCATTTGACTCCACTCTCATGCTTGCAATTAACAAGAACTGTCATACAATTACAACTGAATGTGACTTCAATCAATGAATGGGATACTCAATGAACGGTACACCCTTACAACTCTAAGATCATCGAGGTTGGAGGCTGTCATTTAAGCCTATCAAGGGTGATGGTCAACGATCAGCAATGACCATTCCAAAGAGAGATTATTTTTCATGAAAGCGGCACAGTACAATTTATTTACTTTGCTTAAGATGAATGTCATATTAATTAGTTGATAATAGTTTATTTATTTTTTTCTATATTTTAGAAACGATATTCTAGGTCCCATCTTGGTTAGAATGAATACTACAGTATCAAAGACTGGCGCGCCACTGACTTCAGTACTTAGCAGCTCAACATGGGAAGATTTGCGCAGAGAAGCTCGAAGCATTGAAAGTGATTTGGATATGAAACTGGTTTCCTTTAGCAAACTTGGCTCCAGCTATTCCATGACAAACGCTGGAGGTGGGCCTCTCATTAGTCGTTCGAATACAGACCATATGGTCGAAACTATGGGCCTTGAGATTGAACAGCTGCTGGACAGGTGGGTAGAGCAATGTGTGTGTAGTTAGATGGGTTTATTGACTATTCACCAGTGCGAAAATTAAAACTAATGCGTATTAGGGTGCTACAAGCAAATCATTTCCAGTCAAGAAGTTACTTAGTCTGTTAACATTATGTTTAAAATTTAATTCTATACTAATAATATCAATTACCAATTATCGATTTTCAGGTCGATAATTTAACTGGAATCTTGGGCAGTGTAATTTATTTACTTTCTTATTCGTTATTATGACTTAAAAGCTTACCGAATCAATATATTTCTGCTTTTAGAAATAGAGTGTCATATTGTTTGAGTGTTTTCAGAAATCGATATGTTAAATTTTATGTTGACAGATATGTAATTTCCGATCTGAAAGTAATTTTGATTCATTTGCTTTTTAAGGATGCTTGTTGCACCGAAAATGTTGGCCAAATTGAAAATTGTCGTTTGTGTATAAATATTTATCTTTGAATTATAAATTTTGACTTTGAAAATCCCACTATTACAACTTGAGTTTAATTATGCTAATTCTTTATCTGTTCAAGCTCTCCTAAGAAAGTCTTGATCAGCCTTATTGAATCGTATATTTACGCTGTTCGGTATTTGTTTAAATGTATATAACATCACCTATTATCCAACGTTTCTTTTTGTTCACAGACTGTCCCAAATCAACGACCGCATGTCCCTCTCTTTGCACAGTGGAGGTGGGTCGGGAAGTGTGTCGGGTCTCCAGCACACTTTGCAGAGACATCGTGACATTCTGCAAGATTATGCACAAGAGTTCCGGAAAACCAGAGAAAACATCAATTCCATGCGGGAACGAGAGGATCTTTTGGGTTCGGTAGGTTTATCTTTCGTGTAGCTAGCGATTTTGTCTTCTTTGAGGCACTGCATGTGCCTGGGTAATTTCAACTTAACTTGGGTTATTTAGAAGTCATAGTTCCGTGGGAAGCTGTACCACTTGTCACAAGGTCAATTTGTGACGTCATTTGGGGTCTCCTCGGCCCACTCCCCACGAACTCTTCTGCCTCCGCAACTGCAGCCGCAGTCATCTTCAGCACCAGGGGGATATTGTATAAAACTTCAGGCTATTATTCGTGAACTTTATCCGAGCGATTTCTAAAACGGTTAGTTTACGTATAGACTAATAGTTAGTTAATATAGAGGTTGCTGTGTCTATGAGTGTGTACATATAAGCTACCTATCTATGGGTATATTAAAATTTAGCATTTCGTTTGTGATGGCTACTTATATTCTTTTCCTTCGGGGTGCGTTGAGGAGAGGACATGTATATAAAGATATATGGCCTATGTCCTATGGCCTCGAATACCATTGAGACAACCGATGTTGCGCGATGTTGGCGCGACTATATAGCACCTAGTCATCATATGAAGACAACTTCAAGAAAAGGCGAGAAATAGCAGCAGCTCCAGGCACGCGCCTCAGTAGAAAATGCAGAGAAAGGGCAGAGGCGGGAGTCGGTTAAGCCGATCCGAGAGCCCAGTGCGGAGCTGGGCTAGGGCCACGCTTTCCGAGCGTGAGATGGGGTCAGGGGGGCGGAATGGGCCGTTGGGAAGACAGGCGCGGTGGGTGACTGTGTGTGTGTCGGCCATGTACTAGCGGATGTCCACCTCTGCTGCAGCTCTCTGGATAGCTGCGCGGACAGATGTGAGGTCGACAGGGGTCGTCACGTGGGGTCCCTTTGGCTGGAGTGACCTGCGGCCAGTTTCCTGAGCCGGCAGTGCGAGTTCGTCAGGAGGCGGAAGCTTCGCAGGTCGTAGAGGTCTGGTAAAAGCCGAGCGGCTTAGAGTCCGCGTAGGCACGCTACGGCTTCGGCTCTAAAGGAGGAGGCGACCACTCCAGGCGGGCAGGCGTGGGCGCTGCGGCGGCGGGTGCCCTTGACTTGGAGGATCTGGATGACGTCGGATCCTCCTCGAGGAGGTACCGCTTGTGGCCGAGTCATCAGTACAAATGGCGATGTCAGCGGGGGGGGGGAGGCGGTCAAGAGTCTCTTGGGCCACCGCTTTCTTAGTGTGGGGTGGGTCCTCCTTATAGCATGGTAGTGGTAGAGTGAGAGAGGGATAGAGGTAGATGTTGTCCATCTTTTCCGAGGGGACTGGACCGGCAGACGGGTCGTCTTCTTCTTCCGGCTATGGTTGATAGGCCATATCGGAGCGTTTGTGGCGCCCAGTCCGTCTGAGGTAGCGAACCACGGCGTC
>JAUYWV010130234.1:0-11165 GCA_032274565.1 Nematoplana nigrocapitula
TGTAACATGAATTAAAACAAGTATAATAGAGATATTTGAATAACCTGGTTTTAAAAATAAAGAGTAGGTAATTTCAAGAAATAACTTTTCCTCAATTATCGTAACGGACGTGACGAATTCGTAACAATTTTCAATGAGGAATGAACTATATTGCAATTTGTAATTTAAATAACGTTTTGGGCTCAATGTGATATTTAGATTTTTGAATTATCTAAAATGCAAACGAGGTGTGAATAATTCCAAGCTACCTTCACGTGCAACTTTAAAATAAACAATTTTACACTACACAGTTTGGACATCGGAAAACACATGATTTAGACCTATCAGTATATTCTGATGTAGTTTTTGGAAGGTTTACTTTAACCACACGTGTTATGTATATACATTTTTTGAAACTGCAGAATATCTATATTCAGAATATTCATCTCAATTTGTGATTGTAATATTTTAGTATTTTTACATTAGTGGACCAGTTACGTGTTTTCGCCCTAAAATATAACTTTCGGCCAAAATTATTGCGAGCGTATCGAAATGGTAGCCCTTTTAAAAGGTATGTTATACTCATTTATCGTATAAATAACTTCAGAACTCACTGTGATTGTTTGGTAAAGTATATATTCATGCATATTGAATACAGAGAATTGACAATATACACATTCATCCCTTTACATGTACACAAATATCTATCCCTAAATATCTGTTGCGTGTATAACTTTATTGTTTGACATAATAATAATAGCAACAGTATATTTATACGCGCAAATTAGTAGTATATATATGTATTCTGTATAGACAGATATTTTTATAATTCATATATAAGTATATTACAGAACACAAAATAATTAATATGATTCACAATCCCGGGCCAAGTCACAATATGTCTGTATACCGTTTAGTGCATATTCCCCGCAAATTTTGATCATAACAGACTGAGACACGTGGCGAGAAGAGATTCGAATGTGATGAGTTGTAGAACAACTTATTATATATGATTCGTGCAGTCGCCTTATATACTGTATAAATATAGACAGTCGATTTCGCATCACAGGGGTCGGAAACACAGGGCTTCGATGGACTATATATGTATAAACAAACGATACAAGATCCAGAAGTCCAAAGAAAGAGAGAAAGAGAAGAAGAAGGAAGAGTTTTTACAACTACAAAGTTGTGAAATGAAAGCAAAACTTCACAAAAAATATATATATATTAATCTATGGCGGTTATTAAAAATGATACAATCCGTTTTTTGGGGTATGGAATTACTTTTCTTTCTAAATGTAATTGTTCGTTCAATCACTTGTTATTTATTGTGGTGTTGTTGCAAGCCTGGCACTGCTTCTAGCGAGGGCTGATTCTGTTGGGAATGACTATTCATGCTGGCGAGGATAGAGGCGGACAGCTGATGATGATGGAGAGAGGGCGACGGCTGGAGAGGAGACGATTTGTTGTTCTCGTTGGTCGTCAGCACCTCGGACATGGCATCGTTCGGCGGGCCGTGCTGGCTGGCCGAGTTGGAGGTGTCCTCGTCGTCTTCGGGGTCACTGCTCCCGCCCTCCTTGCCCTCGGTGTGCGTCTTGACATGTTTGGCCAAGTGGTCGGAACGCATGAAGCGCTTGTTGCAGACGGGGCAGGCGAAGCGCTTCTCTCCCGTGTGGGTGCGCAGATGGCGCTGCAACTCGTCCGACCGGGTGAACCGCTTGCCGCAGAAGAGCCAGTTGCACACGAAAGGCCGCTCCCCCGTGTGCCAACGAAGGTGGGCCTTCAGATGACTAGTCTTGTTGTACACCTTGCCGCAGCCGGGGATGTGGCAGTTGTGCAGGCTCCGCTTGCGCAGGTGGGCCCCGGCTGGTCCGAGGCGGTCGGCCTCCTGACAGTTGGGACAGTCGCAGTTGGCCCGCCCTGTATAGCGTCTCGACGACCGCGGACTGGGGAGGGAGGGCAGGGGCGGGGGCCGCGGATAGAAGGCCGATGTGACATCCGCGGCCGCAGCCCCGACGGCCGCCGCTGTGGTGTTGAAGAGGGACTTGTAGGACTCGCTGAACAGACTGGCTGACTGTCCGACTTGCATGAAGGGGTTGGCCGCGGAGGTGGTGATCGAGGCGGGATAGTCGACCCCGGTCGGGTAAGAGGGGAATTGGGTGTGGAAGGAGGAAGGGGTGCTGCCCAGTTCGGTGAACCAACTGGCCGGCGCGGCCGTACTCGAGTGGATGTCCCAGAGGCCGGCCGTGGTGACCGGGGGCGTACCGTAGCTGCCCGGTTCCGATTTGAATCCGGGCGGTGTGTGCCACGAGTCGTAGGGTGGCGGTGGGAGGGCCAGGGTGGGCATCCGCGGGTAGCCACCCATCAGGCCGTCCGGGGCGCCGGAATTCTTGGTCAGATGCGACGAATCGAAAGCGGTTGGGTAGAAAAAGTTTGCGGCCGCGGCCGAGGGGGTCGTGATTGCCCCCATGTGACTGCTGGTGGGAGGTTCCACACCGGCCCTACTGTACCCGTTGGTGACGGCCCCGGTGACACCGTTGGGGGAGATGGTCTGTTGTTGGGCCGCCGCCGTGGTGAGGGCCGGAGGGCTCTGCTTCTTCCAGGGCAGGAAACTCTTCTGTTCCACTGTCGGAGATCGGCTGCCCAAACGATTACACTGGGCAGTTAGCATTGTCAGGGGAGCGTTCGAATAGGTATCCTGTTAAAACAAAAAAGAGATTTGCAATATTATTACATAAAGCACACAGGTAATGAATCGACATTAGCAAAACGAATACGGAAAATAAAAAGGAGAACCAAGCTTACCACCAAACATGTAATGGCAACCAATCATGACCGTTTCACAGTTATTATCAAGACACAGATTTAAAAACATGCGGGTTCAAGGTCATTTGTCAAGAAACAATAGTAAAAAACCACAACAATACAACTGTTAGGAGAACACTTTAAAAAACGACATATTGATAGATGGACTCTGATCTCCATTGCTTCATGGATCGCCATCCCAACAAGCCGTAATACAGTCCAGGAGATGCGTGTACTGTGCTCCTGCATGCGTTCGGCAAAAAAAGCTTGGTGCGTCCTACTGTATATATAAATAGTACACATGAGGATCCGCATCTATCAAGTAAAAGAATAAACGACATTATAGACCTCAATAAGGCCAAAGGAGTCCGGGCCTTGATGGAAAAGTATAATAGGAGCCAACTTTCGCTGTTGTAAATGCCAGTCTGTATATAATATATGGGAGAATTATGCAATCCAGGCAATCGTTTCAACCGTTTTGCAAGGTTGAAGAAGGGGGACCAAGAAAAGGTATAGAGAGAAAAGTCAGAATCAGAGACCAAGGCAGGGGAAGATTGAAAAGATACCTTATTGGAGACAAACCTAGAAATATATACATACATAGCAGGGGTACCCGTTCTTCTAACGTGCATTATGTTATCATGTGCTTATGTCGAGTATTCTTAAGACATATATTAACTGATGGCAGACACAATACACGTTCGAAGAACGGGTACCCCTGCTAGTACCTTATGATAGTGATTTCAAAGAAAACTATTTTTTCGAAGTTTTCGAAAAAATTCTAAAGTTTGGAAGTCTCTGGAAATCGCATGATGTCACAAAAAACATTACCATTCGACTTAGCTTGCTCGAAAAACCCTATGATAGTGATTTAGAAGAAAACCATTTTTTGGAAGTCTTCGAAGAAATTCCAAAGATTTTCCAAACTTTGGAGGTCTCTGAAAGCTTCCTTGAAGTGATGAGGTGAAAAAGTCTGCAGCAAACAAAACTAGAATATCATTCCATCAATACTAAAAACATATTGTGAAAATATTTTAAAGAAATTCGGCCAGTTTTGCCGTTTCGTCCTTTAGGACCCATCCAGCACCCCTAGAACACGGCCCAAGTCTAAACCGTTAAACCGACCAAAACCAAAATAGTACTTGGCCGAGAACTCCACGGTGTAAAGCTATATAGTGTGAAAATTTCAGCTCAATCCGTCAAATAGCGGCTTCAAAAAGTGATCCTCAGACGGACAGACAGACGAACATTGAGTCTTATAATATACTGAATTATATTACATAAGTTCCAAAACGTATATAAAGCCATTTTAAAGTAGAATTTAAATGAGGGGAAACTGCAAATAAAGAAAATGTATTCGGAAAACTATATTCTCGAATCCACGAAATCATAACTTTCCTCGACAATTTTCTCTCCCAAACATTTATATAATCGCAAATGGAGGAAGTTCGTTTATTAAATTTTTTTATTTGTTTTAATTCATCTATAAATTTACAGTAAATTAGTTGTTTCAAGCAATTTGAAAATGCGTAAATATAGTGTATATAGAGAGATGAGGAAAAAATAAACTATATATATATATATATATATATTATAAATTAATTTTCTATGATGACTTCTAAATTTGCCGGAAGACATGTTCGATATTATCGTCTAAAGAGCTATACATGGAATATGTAATGTATCGGAATGATCAAGACGCGCGCTTCGCTAACGTACGATATCGGTTCTTCTCTCTCCAGCAGATGGTGTTATTCTTAGTCGTATAGTAAAACTAAAGATAATTGTATATAATTATTGTAAACCTATTATGCTTTATTATTATTATATATTATAGAATAATAGAGAGCAACATAGCTGTTTTTAGATAAAAAAGTTTTGTCCAACTCTAAAAATAGCATAATCAGGTCCGTCACAAGGTCATTTAAAAGGGCCGGAGCACCAATTTGAACAAGGGCCTATCAATGGAACAGGGCCCATATTTTCAGACAACACAATAACCATATATGGCCACTTTGACTAAGTAAATGTAGAAAACATATCTCTTGCCACTTCACAAGTAATTTTTAATGGTAAACTATGTCGCCAGATACACGTACTCGACATGATACCTAGAAAATTTGATAGATGATGGGCCATAGAAATGCCTTGATAAGGGCCAAAACATTTGAGAAGGTGGGCCCCTTTTGAAGATCATTATAAAGCTTCTTTCAGCGGAGTGAGGGCCTTTTTTCTGAGGGCACTAAAATCTGAAAAATAGAGGCCCCAACATTTAGGGAAGGGCCCATTCAAACTCCGAAAGGGGGCACGGTCCCCCTGCCCCCCCCCCTCCTGGCCACGGGCTTGATAATTATATTTTATTTGAATCTACCTGTTTATTAAATACCTATATACAGATCTCGAGGTCTAAGATTAGTTGTTTTAAAACAAAGTAATCGCGATTGAGTATATACAGTAGTTGTAGAACATATCAACGCTTTCATAATCCTAGTATGTTCACGGAAGTAATAATAATGTTTCGATCATAGAAATCGTATTAAGCGGCATAGCTATTAAAAACAAATCCGATTTCTATGGTTTCGATTCAATGTTATGACCGAAATCAACATAATATAGAAAGAACTGCTAACATACCGAACATAATAAATTGTATATATACCGTAAATAAAATTCATAATTCTATACGACCACATTCAATTAAAGGAAAACAGAGTGTTTGATTCTCAAAATAAATGAAGGCGTGTTACGTCTATATAATGAACTCGAGCGCCCATGCTCTCTACCAACCTTTTCTAAAACACCGTTGTTTCGCTGGTCTTTGTCAAATTTCATGGAGGAAATTATTATAAGAGGCAACCCGATGGCGGTTCTTTGTACACGCTGTCGAGTGGCTGTAGGCAGTGCCGCAGTGCTGGTGTATGGAGTTAGTTGGAAACAATCGGAGATGCCCGAACAACTCCGCCCAGAGGGTTGGCTGGTTTTTGTGATGTGGGAGCACTGCGGTTTTGTTAAGTCAACGCTGCAAGGCAATATTGTTGAGCAGTATTCACCTTTATTTCTTCGCCCCTCCCCCATTGGCTGATCCCTATCCACCCCCAAGCGATAATAATCCCCTCTGTGGGCGTATGTTGCCTGCAATTGGTTCTCAGATTCCGCCAGCCCCCGCCCCGCCCGTACACCTCCCGAAATACTTCATCTCTCGGGACTTCTTGACTCCGCCCCCTTTTATGCTCTGCAGGAAGAAATAATATGTTATTATTACATCTGCGAAAAAATTAGATATATTACAAAGTAAGGACTCACGCCATTGACAATGAATGTCATCTGTAATATCGATAAACTTATAAAGTTGTTCAGTTGTTGTTTAGAGCGCTTTAGTTATACAAAGAAAAAGAGCGGCACACAATAACAGACAACACGTCGTTAAATATCATTTAATGCAAACTAGCCTTAGATCTGCAACAAACGACACAAAAACCACCAAGGAAGTAATGAAAGCCCAGATTAAGTGGTAGAAATGGGAAATAAAACACAAAAGGGCCAACTACACCTTTCTGGATATGGAAGCAGAGTTGGGAAAAAACTGGCTCATCAAGTTTAGAATTTCGTACTCTATAGATTAAGAACAGGACACGCGAAAGAACTGGCATCATATAGGAAAAATCAACATCGAAGAAGAGGGCAAATGTCGAAAATGCGACGAGGAGGACGAAGATATCGAGCACATGGTGAAATGTCCTGTGTTGGAACCGACCAGAAGGCTTCTCGACCTTGGAAACATCAGCAATCGAGTGCAAGAAGTTGCTTAGTAAGGTCTTTAAAGAGCTCGAGAGGCACAACAAACCCGTGAGCATTCCGGATGTCGGCAGCGTACACGAGGAGCAGAGCAGCAGAGGATTCTCGCTGGCGCGGGAACAGGAGGGGGGGCAAGGGGGGCCTTCCCCCCCCCAAACTTTGACAGGAATGATGTAAAGTATGCATTTCCCAAAAAAATATCCCGCTTGAAATTATTTTGATCATATTGTATACATTCTGTTTGTATAAGTTATGTCATAATATAGATATTTTGAAAGACAAGAAGAGTTAATAAATTATACTACATTACGTATAGAAATTAGTATTGACGTTTAACAAACAAAACACTTCTTCTTTGGAATATGCGAACTATATACTGTATGCAACAGGAGGGCAAGTTGGAGAACGTAGAAGAAGAAATGAAGAAACACAAATTCAACATCATTAGACTTATATAGCGAAACACATTGGAAAGATTCAGGAGAATTAATTAACAGTGGATACAGAATCGACTATATACTTAAAAATATAGAGAATATAGAATATAGGAAAATATCAGTTAAATTGCGTTGCTGTAATAATGGATCAACATCATTCAAATAAAGTCATCAAAACAATACAGTAAAGCGAACGATTAATGCTGACCATCGTCGAAGAAGAACCTATACTAATACAGCAATTATACAAGTGTGCATATATGTCAACGACAAGAAGTATCAAGACGAAGACGTAGGTGGAGAGAGTTTACGATCAAATTGATCGAAGAACTGATATAAGAGATCAACGGAAACGACAATCTAATTATATAATGGGTGACTGGAATGCCATTGTTGGTGAAGACAAGGAAGACAATGTTGTTGGTGAATATGGATTAGGAACAAGAAATAATCGAGGACAAACATTTGTGGATTTCTGCAAACAATATCAACTTACAATTACAAATACATACTTTCAACAGGAATTCAGACGAAGATATACTTGGAAGAGCCCTAGAGATATATACAGTAGGATGCGATGCCAGATTGACTACATCGCCGAAATAGTTACCCCGGTGCAGATGTTGCACAGACCATAACTTGATAATGATGACTACGAACTTAAAATTAAAAAAGATCAAGAGGAAGGAAATACGCAGAAAATGGAATACCAACAAATTAAAGAATGAAGAATTTCGTAAAAGGTTTGCATAAGAAGTGGATCAAAAACTACAAAGAGTCAACCCAACCACCGAACCACGACAAATGATAAATGGACTAAATTAAAGACACCGTTTAGAAGGCTGCGGAAATCAACATATATATGTAGGGTATACAGTATATAGAAACAAATGCTAAAAGGAAGCCGTGAATAACTCCAGAAATGATAAATAAAAATGCAATAAAGGAGAAAATGGAAATCCATCAATAATGATACTGGATGGAAGACGAAAGTACAAGCAATTGAACCATGAACTCAGAAGAGAAACGGAGAAAGCACGGTGGTGGAGAGATATACATATGTGAGACCATTGACGAGTTAGAAAAGGTCAAACTGACATAATGTATTGCAAAATTAGAGAAGCTACGACAAATCGAAGAAAACAAGATAGAGAATATCAATCAACGATAAGGATGGAAACCTACTTACGGGTAACGCAAATATACGGAAACAATGGAAGTGTTACATTAAAGATCTCTATACACAATAAACAACATAATCCTTCAACGGACCAATTAGAATTAGAAAGCGAAGAAGGAATAGACGACGATTCTAGAGGCCCTGCAATTCTTCAAGTTGAAGTTCTAGAAGTAATGAAGCATATGAAGATTAACAAAGCAGAAGGATCAAATGGTATATACCAGCAGAATTAATTAAGGCAACTTCAAGCCTAACAATTCAAAAACTTACAGTCATTTGTAACGATATATGATGGAAGGGAAATGACCAAACGACTTCTACAAAACAACAATGATACCGCACTAAAGAATAAACCTAACGTAGTGATCATCGTACCATTAGTCTAATATCCCACACATTGAAAATAGTGTTACGAATTTTAGCCAGAAGAATAGAAGCCAAATCAAGATACTACATATATATAGGAGAAAATCAATTTGGCTTCAAGAAGGGTTGTTGTATATACGAGGGAAGCAATTGGAACATTAAGAACACTTATAGTGAAAAGCCTCAAATTTGACAATTATCTAAATATATACAGTATATGTTACATAGACTTTGAGAAAGCATTCGACCGAGTTAACTGGAAAATCTTAATTGATACGCTCAAAATTATCGGGATAGACTGGAGGGATAGAAGACTTATCCAAGATCCATATTATATGAATCAAACTGCTACCATCAGGATAGAAATGAAGAATCAGAACCAGCGGCGATTGGACAAAGAGTACGACAAGGATGTCTTATGCCCTATACTGTTATTCTCAATATACATCAGAAAGAAGTATGATTGAAGCAGTGGATTATGTAGAAGAATGAATGAAAGTATATAGGGGTGAACTCATCAAAGATTAAAGATTTGCAGATGATCAATCATTGACAGCAGATATAGCAGGAGAGGGACTACAATAGAGGACAATTGGACAATAACCTGAAATAGCACAGCTGCAAAATACAATATGAAAATGAATATAAAGAAAACAAAATAATCCGGATCTCGAAATCGGGAAAAGATAAAATAAACATATAATTAGAAAATGAAGAATTAGAACAAGTGAAAAGCTTCAAATATACTTTTATATATACGTGCGATTATCACATCGAATGGTAGATGCCATGAGGAAATAAGAACAAGATTTGCCATGGGTTAGTATAAGCCCTAACGAAGAGAACTGCTCACCAAAGGGTTAATAAACTAAGAAGAAAATTGTCTAATCGATAATGTTGAGTGCAGCCCTTTATGGTTCAGAATCACAGACACTCCAAGAAAGTGATAAGAAAAGAATAGAAGCATTTGAAATGTGGATATGGAAACGAATGCAGAGAATATCATGGCAGGATCGATAACCAACGAAGACGTATATTATATAGAAGAGAAACAAAAGACTTCATTTACATCAAGACTATATATTGAAACGGAAGAAGAACTGGATATAGGACCATCTTAAGTAAAGATAACCTAATGAAAACAATCATCGAAGGACGATTTCGTGGAAAACGCGAACGATGAAAGTCAATAAAAGAATGCTATAACAGAATAAAGCACATATTCATAGAAAAATCTAGAAGATAAAGCAGCAAATCGAACGGAGGGGAGAAACTGGATGCCACAAACGGGATATAGATAGATTTGTATGTTTTGTAAAAAAAACTAAATAAAATGTCTGTTCTTCTTAACCACGACATTAGATAGTATATAAAAGTATTCCTGAGGTAATTAAGGATCTTGTTTACCATCTTTGTTTTTAAGCTTATATACAATTCAATTATACAACATACTCAGCAATAACCATTATAAATATATGTCATATCTTTATATATATACATGTATACACACCTAGCAATTACAATACATATAATGTGTGTAAACACATGGTTTAGTGTAGTTTTTATATCAGCTAAATAGAGTATTGTTACTATTATTTATCGCAAATTATTTTGTCCCAAAATTGAAATATCATTTCCGCGCTAAAAAGTGTGGAAAGTGTTCGTTAACTATAATTTCAGAACAGTGACTGAGAGAAATAAAAGCAGCATGCACGGAATTCAAAATGACGCTTTCATATATGCCGGGTGTTCCATAATTATTGTATCACTTTGTATTGTAATAACTTTGCCATTGTTAAGTGTATTTTTTCAAACTTTGTGTATGTAATATACAAACTGTACTATTTTTCCCTGATATGATGTAGTTTGAATTTTGAATTTTAAATAAAGAAAAACAACGTAATTCTAATTATATTAAACATTAAAAAATTTCAGCGTTTAATGCCCTATATATTCATGGTATCATAAAAACGATTTAAACATTAATTGGCAATTCATATCGGGATGAGCAGGTTTGCTAACGTTTAGCAAGTTAATGTCCGCCGCAATTAATACACTCTTCAGTTCTCGTCCAAAACGAATTGCATGCGTTTGCTACAAAATCCATGTGGAAGCTTTTCGCCTCGGCAAGTGCAGCGAGTATGGCTTGGTTTAGTTCAGTTGTGGTTGAAAAGGGTTATTTTCTGTCTCTGTATACTATTTCGCGAAGATATCCCCGCAGAAAATAGTCAAGAGGAGCCATGTCTTGGGAACGTGCAGGCCAATAGATTCCAAAATGTTTACCAATGACATGGTCCTTACAAACTCAGCATTGAGTAAATTCCGGGTAAGAATGGTCGTGTGTGCCGGGGCCACATCCTGCATGAAGAACGTATCTCTTTCATGGTGACGTTGATGGTATTCAGGAAAGAAAAATATTTGCAGAATATCACGATAAAATATCCGGGTCCGGTTCCTGGGAAGAAAACTGGACCATACAGCTCATTCTTCGACATGCCAGCCCAAACTGTCACTCTATAGCCCCCGCTGCAGAGAAGCCATGAACGAAGTTATCAGGTCGCTCGCACGGATACTGGTCTTCCACTATATGACATTGATGGAGA
>JAUYWV010130245.1:0-11164 GCA_032274565.1 Nematoplana nigrocapitula
CCCCCCCCCCCCCCCCCCCCCCCCCCCCCCCCCCCCCCCCCCCCCCCCCCCCCCCCCCCCCCGCCCCCCGAGTCATGTCACAAAGCGTGGGTGAGATATACTACTAACGTCACTAGGTCTATATTCCATATATACACTTTTTGTCCAGACAGACAGAAACAGCCACTATTGTAGATCAACTCATCAACACAATCGAGTAGTAAATCAAAGTCTGGAAAGGAAGGAACACAGATCATCGTTAAAGTAGTATAGGCTCAAATAAATTAATGTAGATGTAGTGCGTGTTCCAAAAATAAATTGATTTTTATACCAATCGTATATTCCTAATGGGTGACGTTTTAATTTTGTCAATATATTTTATATGGCATTTTTATGTGGTCTTGCGCGACGTATATGGCACTATTTGGTATCATAGGAAAGCTAGGAACGTGCTCTATTTGACGTAAACTCAGCATTACATATAGCTATCTGGCAAACAATACACTTTATAGAATGAAAAATAGCGACATAGACACACCATCTGTTTACTTTCTACACAAAATACGCATATAAAGAAACTATGCACTCGCAAAGACAACATTGAACATTTTTTCAACATATTATAAGTAATGAAAGAGGAATGTACTGTCTAAGCAATAGCAGTTGCGCAATTTATGTATCATTCAAAGTATTTTATCGAGAAGCGATTTAATTTCAATAGTTTTACATTGCACATGACATTTTCCATACATTTGCCTTAGGGGTGAGTTTCAGCGCAGCGAAGGCCACCATCAGGAGAAAGCTCAGAGACCCCCAGATACTGCACGCAAAAACAGGCCTGGTGTATGGCGATGGCGTTAAGAAGGCCGAGCTCAACAGAAAAGAAGAAATCCTGCTGGCACAGCTTCGAGGAGGACACTGGATGAAGCTGGCCGCATATAAGCGGATTGTGGAACCTCGTGCGGACCCTCCAACGTCGGATAAAGAACTTTGGCACGGGGGCCCCGCCCCTGTCTGTGCTGGGGACAGAGCTTGTGAAGGCGTTCGCGTATGTTCGGAGAATCTTCTGATTACGCGCAGTGCGGCACACAACATCAATCAGCAGCAGTCCATTTCTCCACAACCTACTTGCCGTAGGGACGAATCTGTGAGGATAGCTGGAGAGAAGGGAAAACCATAGGAAGCACCAAGGAAAGCCTGTCCGAGGAGGACACTCGCCACGAGATTGCATGGGAGTTAAGCTAGACGTTGGCTGGTTGGTTGGAGATACCCGACCCCTTCCGGAGGATATGGGGGGGGGGCAGCGCGCGTTCGCAGATGCCCAGTAACCGGGCAACTCCCCACGGCCATCTCCAAAGGTCTATGAGGCCAACCGTCTCGCCAAAGATGGCAGGGCGAAGACCCGAAGAAGAGGGACAAGAAAGAAGCAGATGAGAAAGGTCCTGCTGGACTTCATCTCCGCAGGAAGTGCAATCCGGTGAAGGTATGATTCAAGGAGGATGGAGTGCCCGTTGCAACAGGAAGAAAGGGGAAGGAGAAGCTCACGCGGAGAAGTATTTTGAATCTGGTGGTCTAGAAGTTTGTTGCGAAGAGTAGACCGCCAGGAGGAAAGAAGAGAGTGGTTCTCCATCTCGACAAACAGCCAACAACCCCCGCTTCCAAGCCTCACAGTCAACAAGGAATTACCACTTCACCATCACGAAGTCCATGTACATATCTCTACGCGTGATTTCCGCCCGAAATGCCTTCACGCCAGCTATGGACGTGATTTTCAATAGATCCCTTGTGAACCAACACAGACAATTTCGTAGATTTTCCAGGTTTACTGCCTTTATACAGGCAGCTTTCGGTGCATTCCACCAGCATTTGCTAACTTTTGGCGTATAATTCCAGGTCATAATGCGATATGTAAATGACACGCAGAGGAGATCTCGCCGGGCCAGCTCCGAACTGGACACTCTCCCTTGCTCCAAGAAGTGTAATCTCTCGACTGCC
Organism: Nematoplana nigrocapitula; assembly: GCA_032274565.1. Classification (NCBI taxonomy): domain Eukaryota; kingdom Metazoa; phylum Platyhelminthes; order Proseriata; family Nematoplanidae; genus Nematoplana; species Nematoplana nigrocapitula. Next base: position 1,975 of record JAUYWV010130245.1, read on the forward strand.
CCAACTGTAGAGGCGGCCCTCAGGACACACGTCATCTACTCCTGGACTGCCCTGCCCAATCCGCCGCCCGCCTACGTCACTTAAGTCCTAGGACGGCCCATTTCCTATCTCCGAGAGGTCGGGCGGTGACGGGAATGACAACAACAACCTATGCGATAATGCGATTTCATTTACAATAGAGTAGCTATCGAATGGTTCGGTATAAGGAAATTCCATTCAATACAATTTAGTAGCGGCTATTTTTCTTTACTCTGGGTTGCCGCTTGCCCTCAGTTTTGTTTCACGAAAGTTAACCACGTATTATAAACAATCGGAAGATGTCATTAAGGAGAGATAAAACGAAGCAATCGATTGTTTGTAAGACTTTGAATAGAATGGCACGTTCTTCAGGGACACCAATTTAATAAAATATAGAAATTTAATAACTTTAATAGACAGACAACAGGTACATCAGATACCAACGGTTCATTAATCAATAACTTCTAAATGCCAACATTGTCGCTGCTCCATTCCGCCTGCGGTCCAGCGGCAACTCTCCCCTACTCCTATGGATGGTCTCCACTTTATCCTTCGTTCTTCAATCCTGTGCGTTTTTACGATAAGGACTATTTGGATCATAACAGCAAATATGATCATTTAATTCCAACACAGCTACAAGGAGAAACACCGCAGGACCAGTGGAACCACGTTAACTATACGGGGTTACTGTGCCCGTGCTAGAGGTGAAATCATCTATATCATCACGATATAGTTTGTTACAGTCAAATTCGGCGTTTAACTAATTTTGTTAAAGCGTTTAATTTATCAAATAAAAAAACATTAGAATATCTTGCATCCCAATTCATCTCTGCATGTACCTCATCGAATGTCCATGCCAATTTCGGCATTAGTGCCGTTCAAGCCACCGATATCCAATCGTTCAAGGACATTCAACCGGTGCTGGACGATGCAGACCAACTCCAGTGGTCGGATCTCCGTGACCACCGCTGCCTCGTTTAAATTGGCCTTATGACATGCACCGTCACTACCGAAAAATCTAATTCAAGCGGATTTAAGAACGGACAGTAGACAGGCAGTTTCCTCAGGACCGCATGGTGGTTAATTTGGCCGATTATATTCCATTTTGACTCTCTCTCTTACTCTCTCTTACACTCTCTCTTACACTCTCTCGCACACTCTCTCTCTCTTATTTTCTCTCTTTCTCTCTGTCTGGCTTCTGTTAGAGAGGTTGTCGAATCTCTCCCGGTTGTGGGCGAGGCAGAGGAAAAGAAGGTGTTCCACAGTCTCTTCGCCCTGCTGGCACTCGAGGCAGCTTCGTGTCGACATCAGGTTTCCTACGCGGAGAGTTGATGTAAGGTGACAGCCTCTTCTCGGGTGAGATTGTCCACGATGTCCTTTCCGACTATCTGGTTGCCCTGGTTCGTTCTCCACTTGCTGTAAGTGGTTATCCTCCTCTCACCGCCAATCGATCTCCCTTCTGGCGATGTTATTTGCCACGTCGATGACTATGTCTCGACGCACAGTCGGCTTCTCTGTCATACCAACTTAACATTATTAGGATAAGAATACTATTAATTTACTTGCACAAACGTCGACTTCGAATGCCAAAAACCTAGCTCTCTTACTACAGCTTTTAAAGCGGCCCAGTCCTCTATCACGGCTGAGCCTGAACTCTGAACTTACCCGGTGGAGACGGGGTGTAGGGATAGGTGCGCGTACTGCTCGCTCCAGACAGGGACACAGTGGTGCAGGTCGACTGTGATGTGGACAGCGGAGCTCGGCCCGCGCTGACCGCGTGGTAGTAGCTTGCGGGCGGAGTGAAGTTGGGGCAGGGCGGTCCGTAGGCCCCGTAACACGCGGCCACCGCTGCCGTGCAATTGCCGCCGTAGTGGTTGAACAGGGCCGGCGGCATGGTCATGGGACAGGGGCCGTAGTGGCCGGCGCAGGGCATGTAGGCGGCCGGATAGGGGGGGTGGTGATTGTAGGCGGTCGAGGGGTCGGCACAATGCATATAGTTGTAGCCATTGCCCATACCCTCCATGGCGTAGGGGGAGCAGTAGCAGGCGCTGGGAGGAGGAGGTGGTGGCGGCGGGTAGAGTTTAGGACAGGGCGGGGAGGGGTGCTGAATCGCTGCTGCCCCTTCCGGCCAGAACGGACTGTGCACAAGGCTCTCCTGCTGATTGGACCGTTGGATGCCGGCGAATTGGGGACTCACGCCTGGGCTGTACAGCGGATTCATTCTAATGGGGACAAGCGTTAGACGAGGATAAGTGGGCAGAGAAACATCTACGATGCTGATAGACATCAGACAGAATTCATTAAAACAAATAAATAGGAACTACCAGCATTTGATAAACTATTAGTTAAAGTTGGTTTTAAGAATCTAATATACAAAGCTTCAACAAAACTGAGTTGGAATTCACTCGTAGCACAATCAACGATGGCCCTGGTAGCGGCTCGATAGGTGGCGCAGTGGGGGTCCCTCTCTCGTATCACGCGAGGTCTGCGGCAAGCGACCGTCGGAATGTGACTGCGCGGGCTGACTTTCCGCCGATGGGCCTTATTTGACGCCGGGTAGCCCCCGCCCGTGCCGTTGTGTCGGCCTCCTCGTTGCCACGCAGACCACAGTGGCCCAGCACACTCTGGAGGTCGACGTCGTGCAATGCGCCGAGCTTGGTCAGCCCGTACCAGATTGCCGTGTAGGTCGGGTCGTTCTGTCTGCTGGGACCGGCGGATAGGCATATGAGAAGGGGTGAGGAATTTGTAGACGACACTGGATCGAAGAAATTGAGGAGCCCAGTCTTCTTTGTCGTGAAGGCCACTTTCAGATCTTTAGGAATTCCAACCGCATGTTCCGGAGCTTGCGGGCCAGTTTCCAAGAATGAGAACCAATATAGGGTAAGCAGAAATAAGAAATGGGATTTGGAGAAGAAACAGGCAGGTGTGAAACTGACAAAATTTAGAATCAGAAATTTGCAAAGACATTTACTGAAAAACCAAAAAGAATAGCCATTAAGTTTAAACACATTCTCCACGATTTTAATTAACTTTATGAAAATCATATCGGGAAGAAAAAAGACTCTAAGCCCTACATCAGTTACACCAAAGGGCACCTGGGGTCAAGGATTACCTAGCACTCAAAGAATGGACCCAGTGACAGGGTTTTCATCGTGGATTGTGATACGAGTGAATTCCAACTTCTTAAAATATATCCGTAACTATAGTTTTCCATGGTTTATCTCATCTACGATGTTGTTATACGTAATGATTTTCTTAAGACGAACATCTGTAGATTTTTCTCCCAATCTCCCTCTTTCTGTACTCTCCCCTTTTGTTGGTCTTCCTTCAATCATCTTGCCAGGCGCTCGAAACGATGGACATGATCAACGAACCTGCTTCAAATCAGTGAAGGTGGCGAATTATTTCTCCAACAAGGACCCGACTCCCTCAGCTTTGAAGGCTGGTGTCGTCTACAAATTTGCGTGGTTGGTTGGCCCAAGATCGTCCTACATTGGACGCACCAAACGAGTCAAGGAGCACAAGAAAGGACCTGGTGCTATCCACTCCCATCTTCTGGAATGCTCGTGCCCAGGATCTATGGAGCAATTCTCCATTGTGTCACCATCTGACGGTCTGTTTGACTTGGCGGTGAGGCAGGCGCGGTTCACATTAAAGAGTGAGTCACTTCTCTTAAAAAAATCGTTGGTGAATGATGGAGCCTCTTTCTTTTTACAGGTTTTTAATTAATTAATTGAGTTTTAATTGTGTTTCAATAATACCTCGTAATTAGACTCTATTTCATTTGTATTATTCCTGCGTATGAGTATAGTTGATGAATAACCGAAACCGGTTGCAACGAATACGTGTTTGCTAACTGTATCATTTTTTCTTACGGATTAGATTCCCGAATGTGTCTTCTTTATCTGATTCTTATCTACGATCTGTTCTGCAAGACATATTGTTTAATCAGACTGCAATTATTATAGGGAAGTAAAGAGTGGAAGTGATAACTGCAGATCTGGAACTCCTCGGCATCTGTCCCGATCACACCACCAATGATGAAGAGAGAGAGAGAGAAATCAGGCAAGCATCATGCCTACAAAGATCTCCCAACCAACAAGAAGTGGTACACACACAATCCTGGGACAGTAACAGTTGAGCAAAAGGAGAGAAAAGCGATGGGAGAACGACATCCCGGAATGGACAGGCCTGAAGCTGTCGGTCAGACTACAGGATACATCGGATGTAAAAACTGAGTATTGGACAGCTCTGTTTTAGCCTTTTTAGGCCTCATCAGCAACTCATTACCAGGTCTGTTACTGCAAAACCATATTTTTTAAAGGATCGCGAAAACACAGCTCCGTCTGAGTAAATGATAATACCAAGGCCCAAAGAGGGCAAAACAGTGCTATCCAAACCTCATGTACAACTAACTGTTAAGAATTTTAGTAGCATTTTCTTGATAAGTATACTCTGATACAGATGCAGACTAAGCTAATGTCACTTTAAAGCTATTATGGCTTGCATTGTTAGCATAAAATTCTCTTGACCCTCTCATAATTGCAGTATTTCAGAGAATTATGAAGAAGTGTCACAGTTCAGTTCCAAATTTACTAATCATGCAACAGGTACCAAGTTCTGCCTCCATGCAGCTACCTTCTCATGGCCGGATGTCCTGCATTCCCTCGGACCTCCTATAGTTTATTTCTTTTTTCTCTCTACCCTCTTTATGATTTCTCTTTCTCTCTCTGTTTTCTTTCTCTTTTATGTTTTCCTCTTTTTTTTGCCTCCTCATCTTCTATTTCCTCTCTCTATATATATATCTCTTTTGCTGTCTGTCTATTTACCTCGACCCCGAGGTCCCCCACATTTCCATCGCCCTCAAGTACTCGCCTCCACCAGGTGATGAGGTCCAGCACCTCGAGGGGTTTCATCCAGAGCGAACCTGGGGTGAGTGTGGCATGGATATATGTGCAGTTGAAGAGGTGTTTTTTGTCATGTGTGTGTGCATGCAGAGTGGGCATGTCGGAGATGTTTGTTGTGTGGGGTTTATTTTATGTTTGTAGACTTGAATGAATGGTGATTTGTTTGTGGGGAGCTAAGAGAGTGTCCGACGTGTGCCTGGGCAGGTTTTGTTCTGAGTGATGGATATGTGGGGCATGTGCTGGTAATATTTTGTTGATGTTTCTTCTTGAAGGTAGTGTGTGACTGTGTTTGTGTATCTCTCTGCATATTCCTTTCTTTCTATAGCTATTTTGTCTTCTAATCCTCTCTTTTCTTTCTGCCAGGAGTTTGAGTCACTGATGCCCTGGACTGGGAGTTATAACAACATCTAGTACTTGATTACATGGTATACAATAGATGAAAACTGATTTCTTTCTTTCCTTTGGAACAGCTGTTTTAATTATTTATTTTTTAATCTAAATGCTAAGTTTTTATTTGGAAACAATTACAATAATATAAAAATACTTTGAAATCGACTAGTAAAATGTTAATAGCAAATTGATATGTTATATATGTTTGTCAAGTTGTCGTGTGTTGTGCGTTTTTATGTGTGTTCCAGGTGAGCAGCCCGTTGGTGCAAGCGACCCAAAATTTTGCATGAGTGACCCCTCAAGCCTGCAGGTAACATAGAGGGGCGAGGTCGATATCCAAGGTCAGAGTCGAGATCAAGGGGTGAGGGTCGAGGTCAAGGAGGCTAAAACAGTGTAAAATTGTCGTTTTGGGCAAAGTTTGTTTGTTCCGGGTGGGCAGCCAGACCACTGCTGCCAGCAACCTGAAACTTTGCACAGGTGACCCTCTCAACCTAGTAGGTAACATAGGGGGGGGGTGAGGTCAAGGTTGAGGTCAAGGAGACTAAAAATAGTGTGAAATGGCCATTTGATAGAAGGAAACCTGCCACAGAAAATTTCATATAACAAAAGTTGCAAGGCATCCCTAAAAATGGGGGACCAGACTATGGCTGGGTTAGAGTTAGGCATGTGCCGTATTCTATTGCCCAGCAACACGGGTATCCTCTGCTAGTAAAAAAAAAAGATTGAAAGAGTCAAAAACCATATTTTATATATGATATAATATTTTGATTAATAATATAAGTTAAATTATTTAAAATATATATTGAATAAATATATATTTATATATTTTTAAAATTAAAAATAATAGAAGTATTTTCATTATTATAGAAATATATATTTAGTATTTATGTAACATAATTTAATAATTTAGAAATTGAAAATATTATTGATAAAGGTAATATTATTTATTAAGGCTTTCTTAAAAATGCAGTAAATTATTTTTTCCTAAGTATATAATATTTACAGATTGGTAGTGGATATAGTTCAGGTTATCAGAAACCTGTATTGCAAGATTGAAGTTCTGGTCTTGCAATTGTGGATATGCAATGAGCAAAACCAGACCTATGTCACATTATACGCTAAATATTTATTGTATACTACTGATAATTCAATTTAGTAGAAAACTTTATGCATTTTATATAATAGTTAGTATAAATTGAATAAAATAAGCATTTCCATTAAAAAAATAAATGATAATGTCATTAATGATATCAAATATAATAATTAATATTAAATTGAAGTTGAGTTTTGGTTCAGTCAAATTTATTAACAGACTGCAAAAATTTAAAAAAAATTCCCAGACCTGGAGTTAAAACTGGGCAACGTAGGTGAGAGCCAAGAATCCTAACTACTAGATCATGGTAGAGATGAAAGTTTGCGCTCTTATATCCCCTTATATCAATTAACAATGCACGCATGAGTACGGAAATGGGAGGTCCTGAACTTTAACCTCATGATATAGGATTCCGGTGAATGGAACTGTATCCACTGCATTACAGATTATATATTTATAATTATTAATGTAATTAAGTAATTAAGTAATAACTATAATCTATATGTCTATAATTAACTAAGTTAAATTTTGGTTTACTGGGCAAATATTTAAAATGAATTTGTTTTTAATTTCATAATAACGTGTATAAAAAATTAAGTGAATCTGGTGGCAGAATACAAACTGCTTTAGATTAGAACCCATCCCAATCCCATGGTCATTTGATTAGCGGAAGTATTAATTAAAATTTTGAAAGACAAAATACTTACTTAAAAGTTATTGAAAACGGTATTAGATCAAATGAAATATCTGTTGTCTACTATTTGATATAAACTATAGTATCTATATAAAGTAGCATGGCACTCGTTCCACTACTAATTATAAATGCCACAGAAACATAAAAAATAATCAAACACAGCGGTATACAATATATCCTTTTAAACATAAGAATTACGAGGCCATAGTTACCCGTGAAATCTGCCATTTTCCCAGTGAACTTGTTATCCCACTCATTCAAAACAGATGAATTTGCCATTAATCCTTGCTTAAATCTATTTTCATTCATTGTTCATTCGAGAGGTTTTAGACATGAATTCAACTTTGTCCTTTTATCACAAACCTTTTTGCGGATGCTGTTACTTTTGCTCTATTTCAAAATGACAACACCATTTTCTAAAATGTTTCCAATTTTTACATTTTAGGCGAAAATCTTCGCAGCATCGTCTTGACTGTACAATAAGGAAGCACTATTTTATGTACTCTTAGGCTACCCATAAACACAATTCTATCGCAGATCTGCAATATCTTATCCCAAATATGTACCTAATCTAATGTGTGTTGGTATATTTTTTTCTATAACGAATATCTTATACATATTTGTCAAGTTGTCTGTTTGTGTGTGTGTGTTCCGTGTGGGCGGCCGGACCGTTGGTGCCAGCGATCCGAAACTTTGCATGGATGACCCCCTCAACCCTACGGGTAACATGGGGGGGGGGGGTGAGGTCACCTCCAACGTCGGGGTCGAGGTCAAGGAGGCTATAAACGGTGTGAAATGGCCGTTTTGGGCAGAGGAAGCCTTCCACAGAAATGTTCATAAAACAAAAGTTGCAGGGCACCTCTGAAAATGAGAGACCGGACTATTCTATTGCCCAGCAACGCGGGTATACCCTCTGCTAGTTATTTATAAATAACGATTATGTAATTATCACCATTTTGCGATTTTATGCGTTAATGAGAATACCAATTAGCACAATAAGGATGCGATTTATTCTTCCTCCAATTTCCGAGTAATGTTAAGATGCTGGAAACATACTCAATATTTCTTTAGCACTTTAGAAATTTTAGATGCCACGAGAAGGTCAGCAGTGAGCCGAAAGTTGAAGTACCTATGACCACCAAGGTGAAGGACACCTCTCAGGTCGTATAATTTGTCATTTCTACCGCTACATATAAAATAAAGAAACTCAGGGAATGAAATGAAGTGCACAGGGTGTTTAAAATATAACAACGTCAAATGTCAAGAATTCAAACTAATGAAATGTTTCATAAAGGATAACAGAACGAAGGCTATATGAAGTGGTAGCTATAATATTACAATTTGTTGCGGGAAGCGGGATTCTACTGGGACTCGTGTAACCAATTTTAGCGTCTAAAGCATTGGTTGGAGAAAGTGACAGCAGAATTGCGAGTGCGAGGTCCTCGCTTGAGGGTTTGCTCTGCTATCGTAAATTACTTAATAAGGAAATGGCAGCGATGTTTGTAGTAGCGACGCTCAACAGAATTGAGTACTATGTATGTATGTCCGTCATTTCCTGCTGTCTCTGAATATTTCTGAATTAGTGACCTACAGTTTGTCCAGAGGCTCATACCCAATTATTTCTTTTGGTATGGTAAATATGCAGCTGAAGCCGCATTAAAGTAGAAAACGAGCTATACATATAAGAAAAGCTGCGTCCACACGATACGATTCGCCTGCGATTTTGCATGTTCAAACTTTTTGCGTTCAACTAAAAAAATCGTATAATTTCAACCATAGAGTAAGGATAGACAAAGGTTCATCTCCGAGGTGGTTGCTACACAAACACGTGTATCTCTTTGTTTAAATGCCACCAGTTTCGTTTTTGTCTATCCTTAGACTTTTATCAAACAGAGATACGCAATAACGTAGATGTCAGGTTTGGGCAGTTTATGTAGTGCTCTAAACTATAGTAATAATATTTCGTATACTCAAATTTTCGTTTAGAATATTTTCCCTCACCGATAATAGCGAGAGAAATTTTCCACTCACTCAATCTGAATGATAAATTTGATATTTGGAAACAAATATTCACTAACTTGCTAAGAA
>JAUYWV010130256.1:0-27912 GCA_032274565.1 Nematoplana nigrocapitula
ATAATTTTGGCTAAGTCACAGATGAATATAAATAATCTGGGGGGGGGGGGATTTATTTATAGCAAGTGAACCAAATATAGAGAAAATGTCATGTGCAGGCGTATTGCTGCTTTGCATCTTGTTGATTAAAAATTTATATTTGAAAGCCGTGTCATGCTGATTTGCACAATCTATGTATGCAGTATGTATACAGTAAATGCGAATTCTGTTGTCTCTCCGTGGGAACGCGGAAATTGTATACTGCGACAAATTCAAACCTTTTTTTCCTGGGAGTTTCATAGGCTGGTCAAAATCCCCCCATCAGCAATTGTGTAGAAATTAACATTTATTTATTTGTCAACACAATTGATATAGTCTCATACATTTCTGGGAATTTGACTTCTGAAGTTGATGCTGGCAGCTGTAGTTCCCGGTGATTAGTCTGACTATAATTAAATAAGGACAGGTAAATCCAATGATACACGTCCTCGTTGTTTTTTAAACTTCTTCCAGTCTTATAGAGATGCGAGGATGCTTCAATTGTTCATACGCAGTTTTCGAATCCAACCGTTCAATACATAAAGCAGGTTAGCCAAACAAATGGCTGACTACATCTGTATATATATATATAGTATCTTCAAAGTCCCTCAGCCACGTACAGATGCGTTGCTAAGCGTGGAAATGGCGCCGCCATTTTATCGGAAGCTGGTGTGTCTTATATTACAATGCGATGATGTGTCTTTTAGTGAATAAATTAACAATTCTCTTCAATCTAATCTTATTCATAACTCTCCTAAGATTTTGGACCCCTCTGGTGTCTACAAAGTCCCTTGTAGCGACTGCAATAAAGTCTATATAGGTGAAACAGGTCGTCCGCTCTACACTCGTCTTAAAGAGCATCGTACCGCGGTTCGCACTGTAAAGCCGAATCACTCTTTAGCGGATCACGTTGCAACGACTAGTCATCGTATTGATTTTGACGCTTCTAATTTAATTGTTCAATGTGCTAATTCTAGAAGGCGACGTATTCTCGAATCGGCCTATATTGTGAATAATTTTATAATGTACCACCTTATTTAGCTGCCTTATTAACTTCTTAGAAGTTTGTTTTTGCCATTATTATGGCCGTGTGAGACGGACCGAAAGCTCGGTTTTTACATTAAACAAATTGTTTTTACATTATGTCTTTTTATATTTAAAATATATGCATTATGATGATTTGACAGACTAACAGTATCTAAAATAATTTTGCTGATAATTGTGTAATCGCATTGCGTGATTTTACTGATGTCATTCGGATGTGGAATAATCGCAATAGTTAATTAAATTCATGTACCTCTTATATGAGGAGTTTGTCGTGGAGCTGCAGTATTTGTCCCAGATTCGAGGTGTTCAGTGACATGCATCATGTCCTTACGTTGAGAAGCATAATACTATCTATTGTATGTAGTATTCAGCTAAAATTGTAAACCTCCGATGTTCACCGTGGAACAGTGTGACGGACCAATTCAAGTGTTTTGTCACGGGAAGTTTTTGAACTTTTAACTGCATAAATTTTAGTGTAGTGCTTGGTGTCACATGGAAATATTAGCGAATTAAACTGGTGTGCGCAATTATATATGTTTTTCGTAAGTTAAAATTGATAACAGGTATTGGTATAGTAGAATATGCGACTGCCATTTGCTTGTTTGATTTAATATCTGGAGTTCTAAAAAATATTTTTGCGCCCGTAATTCGTGCAAAAGACAGAAATATAATCTATTACGATGTCCTGGTGGCACTCCTTGATAACGCAAAAAACGACACTGCTAAGGGCAACCGCTCCAAAAAGAAGAATATGTCAAACTATAAAATATATAAATTATATGCACGAGGGTTATAAAGTAAATTATTTTCAGAACGGGTATTTCGAACCCGTATCCAGATCTGCTGGCAGATATCTTGTTGAACATACCATTTCTTAAAAAATCAAAAGTCCTCATTGTATACCGTTATAATAGTAGTATAAATATCCTAATTTTTTTCATTTAAATTATTTTTAATTACTTTCAGCTGTTCAGTCATGCCGAAATTGTAATTGTTTTCACTTCAGTCATTATTATTTCTCTGAGAGTAACCTGAGCAAGGACAAAACCCTGCAGAAGTTGTTGGTTGAAGGCGGGGTGGTCCTGATCGACGACCTGCTCCATTTCCCCAAACTTAAACAAGTTTCAACGACCATCGATGATATGGTGTCGGCACTGCAGGACAGCAACAAAGTGCTCATTGTCAGCCTTGTGAACAACAAGTTGGGAGTTCGCCGGATTGACGGATGTGAGTCCTGCTCTACTCATTTGATTAGCAATATTTTGTGAAAGTTGTAATTGCTATCTTAGAAACTATTTTTTTAGTGAAAACGCGCTTCGAAGATCTTTAGCCCAAGTCAATTGTTGTTGTAATTCTCGATGGAGGCGACGAGTCAGCGCCCCGACTTCCTGGAGGAAAGAGAGAAAACAAAATAAGAGAGGGTGATTGGGGAAAGAAAAGAGAAAGAAGATGGGAAAGAGAAAAACCGTAAGAGGTCCCAGGGGACTCAGCACATTGCCTGTTTGAGCAGGACACCCCGCAATGAGAAGGCGGCTGCACGGGGGCGTATAAAATATTTTGTGTATGAAACCGACTGTTTTTCACAATGGGTAATTAATTTTTTTTCTTTCAAATAATATTATCTGTAACATCCGGTACTAACGTGTTTAGTCGCGTTTGGCATTTAATAGTATCTGCACATCTTCAACGATGCCCCAGGAAAATCAATGTATATACGGAGGAGACATGTCAGCTATTGATGTGAAGTTTCCCCCAATATCGCTTCGTCACTCAATTTCGTCGCTATCCCAACTGTCCACAATAATTAGATTTTGAAGATCCAGCGTGGCATTGAAATCTTACCAATAATCTAATAAAACAATGAGGTAGACGACGGGTGCTTCACTGCGACCGAAACCCCCACTGAATATAGTCTTTTGTGGAAGTTACGGTAAGATCCGAACCCCTGTCCACCAACAGGCCGACAGTCATTAATAGATAGCCACTGGAACACTTTCTCCTCTCCTGCACCGTAGACGTACCAATAGATGTCACCTGAAGAGGTCGGTCTTCTGAGTTTGACAGCAAGGAAAGCCCGCTGATAAACATGCTTTTGTATCTAGAGTTGGCTTACTGGGAATAATAATTGAAATCGTTATATTAATAAGCGTGAATAGATAGTGCATATAATTATCCTGCTGATAGATGAATCGTCTGGTATCGTCGTTATATATATTTGTCGATGAACATCTCTTATTGAAGTTTCCCTATCAGTATATCTTCGTAATCAGATTCCAGTATTGTATCTTCTAATGATTGCAAAAAGATCGGCGAACTCAGTTTGAACTGCTTCATACGTTGTTAAAGGTCGTGCCGTTGTGGCCTCAACACAGTCTTTAGTCGTGTCTTCTGGGGATTTCATCGATTGTCGTTTCCGTTAGATTGTTGAACTCTGTTTGACGAACTTTACGAAGCTTGACCCAGACTATGTTGAACAGCGTATAAGTCTTGAAATTGAAAAGAATTACTGTAACCAGACGTCGCAGCGTCACTCTCGGTATCCCAAAGATCCGGCGACAAGATGTAGCGAAGCTAGTCGATAATGGCACACATGCCACAAGTCCGGGAGGGAGGCACCGAATGATTTGCGCACAAACGAGGTCTTCAATAGCTTGACTATGAGAAGTAATACAGGGTGACCATGTATAACCCGCTCTGTTCTTGTTCGTAGTTCAAGAGTGAAGCCGTAGCTTGTCTCGTCTAACCATTCCCGTTCGATCAAATAGCGCAGTGGATCATTGGGTATTTTGTCCTGTCTAACGTGAGCATCTGGGCGTTCAAGAGTTGCGGTCATAGTGGATCTGCCGTCAAGAGAATGAAATATGGAGTCATACTTCTTTTCTGTGAAACACAGTCAACACAGTGGTAGGAGACGTAAGCGGTCATCCTTATCGAGCTTAAGTAAATTACAATAGCCGCTGGAATTTAATTCTCCATGCCCTAAAGGACTGCTTGGAATCAAGGGGCGAAGCCATACTCTGCTACCAGTGTAACAAGTAAACCTTTATTTTAATATCTGAACAAAACTAGCACACAAACTGCATAAATAAGCGAAGCAGCCAGTCAACCGAACCGAACTCACTCCAGCTTGAGACTTCGACTGATAGCATTTGTTATACTATTTGGTTATTTTGTAATTTGTGTTTAGGATTATTTGAGCCTAACGATGGTTATTGCATAACCGAAACATGTCGCATAAAAATAAAATTCAATAACTATATGTACCAGTTTTCTTTTGGTCTTGCTATTTATCTTTCACTTACGAAAATTTATTTGCTATCCTTATTTCAAATCACCATCTGTGTGAAGTTGGTTGGTTTAGGTTAACTCTAGTCCATTACGTAGATAAATTCTCGGTGTGCTTTTACTTTTCTTAAAAAGTGGCTTCGTCCTCCGGGAATATCTTTGTCTCAGTTGACTAATTCCACCTTACTATAATTACACTGCTAATCTGTCTAATTAATGACGCCATAATGGACTTCCTGCAACCTCTAGTGTATTCTACTGCGTAGCTTTCTTCTTACAGATCGACTCGACGTTAGCACATCCATTGGAGGTACATAGAGCGTTTGACGATAATATACTTGCTGTCTGTCAACCCCGGTGCTCGAGTGGCACCAACAAAATATTTATTGATTGAAGGTGCCAACTATTGCCATGTGTAAATTTAACTGAAATACTTGGAGACCTGCTGTATATCTACGGTTGTTGTAATTCCTGGTCGATGGGAAGCGTCAGAAGACATGGATTAACAAGAGAAAGCGAGAGCGAAAAGAAAGACAAAGGAGGGAGAGGAGAGGTCATCGAGAGGAAAAGGGAGGAGATAGGTGAGAAAAGGAGGACAAAAGAGAGAAGATAAATATAAAAAATGAAGGTGGAGCCCCATGGGACCTGAGCGGTAGTCTCAAGGAGGTGACCTTCAGCCCCGAACTACCGAAGGCAACAGAGCAGAATGCGCCGGTAGCCATCAGAAGATCGACGGCTCTAACGCCGGTCGAGGTATCCTGCTGAACTCACGGCTCCGCCACGCGGGCTGGAAAGTCTTCATCTCCCTGCCGGACGGTTCTGTCCAGGAATGTAAGGTGGCGAGTGAGAGGTTTTGTAGCAGCTACAGTGCTGAACTCACAGCAGTAAGAACCTCACTCTTCTGGACATACTGGACAACTACAAGGTCAGTCCCCATTTGTACCGACTCTCGCTCGGCGATCCAAAGGCTGCCTACGGGCCCATTGGACCAGAGGGATCTGGTTTGTAGCCATATCTGGGAGGATCTCTGGCGCCTTTCCGAGACGACATCGGTCCAATTTCCAGTGGGTGCTCAGCCATTGCGGAATCGATGGAAACGAGAAGGCCGACCTGCTGGCAGGATAGACCGCGCTGCAACGCCAGGATGAAGCGCCAACAAACTTCACAGCAAAGACTGTCCTCAAAATGGAGATCGCCAAGAGGTCAAGTGACCAACACACCAACGAAATGGTCAGCCGACACGCCAGGCGGAGACCGACGCTTGGGAAACGCTATTAGGAGGTAACCTACAGACAAATCCTCGCGGGGACTTGCCCACACCATACCACCCTCTTCAAAATCGGGAAAGTGGATGATCCCAACTACCAGATATGTGGAAGTCTCAAGCGCATGCTCACCACCTGCGCCAAAGGCACAGACCTTAGGAAGAGACTGTTTGGACAGAATGCGCCCACGTCGGACATGTTGAAAAACCGAACGTCGTCATGAGATTTCTGAGGGGGATGGGTATCTTTGAGATCCCGCCTACATCCGCACCAGCCTGCTCGGCAAGGGCGTGATCTGCAGAAAAAAATAGAAAGATAAGTCAAAGGAGCGAAAGAAGAGAGTAGAGAAGATAGTGAGGAATGAGGGTGGAGAGAAAAGATAGGAAAATGAAACTGTAGGAGGGCCCAGTAAACGCAGTACTTAGCCTGCCGGAGCGGGGCATATCCGCCACGAGAAGGTGGCTGCATGGGGCATATATCTACGGGCGCAATTGCTGTTGTGTATTTTGTAATTCCCTGGTTTTTGTTTTCAGCGGCACGGTAGATAGTTTGTACGAATTACTAGTAAATACTTTAGCGAAGAATTGTCATGCCGATCAGACAGTGTTCGTCATCTACTTACCTGCTACCGATGTGTGATCATCAACTGACTTCTGCGAGCCAGCCAACCTACCAACCACTACTGAATGTGTGTTCTGAAGATAATGCGCTGCTGTGCTCCTCCTCGTCGAATCCTGGTTGGCTGGCTCAGGCGTGCAGCACCGCACGCACACGCACGTACTTTCGAATGTAACATCACCAAAACCGACTTCTTTCTTAACTAACCCTCCCTCCCCCAACCTGTCTAACTGCTGACACATTCGATCAAGTCTTTCGCCCGCTCTCACCACTAAGTGCATAGTTGTTCGTCCACGGTGTGTTTGCGTACTGTATGGTGACTTTTGTTTTCCGTATCGAGCTGCCTCAGAGGTAGGTGGTTGTGGCGATGATTGGTGCCGGTAAAACTGAACGCCAGGCGGATCACTTGTCAGTGTGTGGCAAATGGAAGCGAAAATCTTCATCCAACACAGTTGTGGATAGAGCAGTTCAGGAGAGAGAGAACAGGTTTCGTGACAACAAATAGACACATAGTTAGTATTAGGTCATCTTCAGTCAAAATGTCGTAATGAGAAAACAGTGAAATACTGAAGTTTACAATTCTGCCTATTTATTCGGGAAATACTCGTTTTTAAATTTTTAACGGATTGAACTATTTTTTATTTAAGAAAAGGACTGTGGTCGCCAAAATCATTTAGTAAAGTTGCTTTGCTAAGGAAATACCAATGGCATATTTTTTATTAACAGATGGCTGCAATTTTCTGTTGGACGGCGAGAAAAACTCTGCTATTCTTTGAATGTACACAACTCCACTTCATTTTCATTTTCACCATTTCTCGTGGTTTTTAGCAGACAAACAAGATCCGTATAGATGCACCGCTCTCGAAGGTCCACTTCCTCCGTCTCTCTCGTTGCCACTCTTGCTGCTCTGGATTTGTGCTGTTAGACCTGTCCATTCTTTCACGTTGTCTATCCAAGTTATTCTTGTGCGGTTTTCCTTTTCTCCTACCACCGCTTTAGCAGCAGCGGCTTCTATATACCGCGTCCGTCAAACCGGACATGCGAAGGAAGCTCAGCAAGAAACGTTCTCCGGTAACCTTTTCCAGATAGGGTCTCGGTCTCCATCCCCTTGTCCTTTCACACTACCAGGCATGAGTGTGTGCTCCAGCTCATTTCAGTTTGCGCTCCTTCACAACAGCCAACAGGGGGAGTTGTTGACCTGCTCTCTTCATTCTTGACGGAGATGTTGGTTGTTCGGTTAGTGTATTTTATGACCAGCAGCTGCCTGTAGCATCGCATGTCGAAGGCATTGATTCACTTTTCAATCTCTGATTGATTTTCTGATAGCTTTGCTAGCATAGCTGTTGCCATAGCTATCCTTTTTTCCATTCATCATTTGATTTTCCTCTCTATGTCCTTGTGCACCCTAAGTACTTGAAGACTTTCACTTGTTCTACAGTAGTTGTGTCCCTTCAACTTCAATAGTTTCTTCAATCTTTAATCCTGGTTTAGCCGTCAATAGAAGTGATTTCCATGCGCAAAGCGTGTGGCATCATCAAGTTTTAAGTTAACTCCTTCATTTTCGTTGTACTGCCTGCCAACAAATCCATGTCACTGGTATGCCATGTACTCTATAATATATTGTTCCATCGAATCCATTTAGTGCCTCCTTTCCCATAATATCTTTCATAAATAGGTTGAACAGCATTGGTAAAAGAATACATCCCTGTCGAACACCAACACTATACTTGAAGTATCCACTGCGAATCGTATCCCCTTGCATTGAGCTTTCTGATTCTATACAGATTCTTAAATTCATAGTTGTCACAATGTTGCTCTCTGTGCTATGCTATTATTTTGCAATTCAGTCTGATCATGGCATGCAGTGAGTATATTTGTAGTGTTCAAATTCATTGGACTTGCATTTTGTAAAGAGTTGAATAGGGGGAGGGGGGTAAATTTATTCAATTATCTTGTATAGATTTAGCGTGAATTTCTGCATAGGGTATGCCATTCCCTTGCTAATGTATATATATTTACAACTCTATCAAATTATATTAGAAATATTGTGTAACGTTTAACCGATTTGTTTGTAGAACGATGGCATACCGGGTGATTCATAATTATTAACACAAACTAAATCCTTAGTACTAAGTTATTACACAACATTTGTCATCCAAACTTAGTGTGCAGATAGTAAACACTTGTACTATTTTTCTAACTAAAATTCATTAAAATTTTTGCACTAGTTAATCAATAATATTGATTTAATTCTAAATTTCGATATTTCCATTAGGCAATTTGAATTCTATATGAATTTTATTGCCATTTACAGCATTAGCATCAATAACAATGTGGCATAAAAATTGTATTTATTCATTCAGCATTTTCAACAATGTATAATGATAAAATACAACAATGAAGCTTGAAAATGTTACAGGACACAACTTTACCGGTTTATTAACTGGAGACCTTTCCCATTAATACAATCGTCAACTCGACGCCAGAAGGCGTTGTAGGCATTCGTAACTTCAACCATGCGATGTTATTTAACTTTGCTATGATTGCATTGCATAAATTATTTCATTGCTGAAAGTGTTGAATGAATAAATACACTTTTTACGCCTCATTGTTATTGATGCAATGCTGTAAATGGCAACAAAATAATTTTTTAATTCAAATTGCCTAATGGAAATATCGAAATTTTGTTTTAAATCAATATTATTGATTAACTAGTGCAATCTTTTTTTAATGATTTTTAGTTAGAAAAATAGTACAAGTGTTTACTATCTGCACACTAAGTTTGGATGATAAATGTTGTGTAATAACTTAATAGTAAGGATTCATTTTGTGTTAATAATTATGAATCACCCGGTATAAGGGTTTCATTAATTTAACACAATATGGCTGAACAATAGGAAAGCTGCAGGATATTTCCTCTGGTCTACAGTACATTATATACAGACGCGCAAAAGCATTGACTATCCTTACAGTAATAAATTAAGTGCTTCATTTCAAGGGACATGAAAACATTTTATAAATCATAGTCTTTATTATGAGAAAGACAATCAAAGAAAGTTTCCATTATGCCTAATTGGAGTCATGAATTGCACTAAAGGTTGAATAATGATCGAGATGATCCAATATATCGTATGACCACCATTTGCAGCTAAAGCAGTTGCGCACCTGCGTAGAGGATGAGTCTATTGGTGAATGTAATGGAGATGTTGCACCACTAATCCCTCACTGACACACTGCAAGTTGGGCGGCAGTTGCTGGTTCTGGCTGTCTCCGGTTGAGTTCGTCTCAAAGATACTTAATCTGTTGAAGTCTGGACTGAAAGCGGGTCAGGGAAATGTGCGGATCCCATTGTGTTAGAGAAAGTCTGCGGTAACTCGTACAGTGTGGGGCCTTGTGTTCTGTCACTGCAGAACGAAGGTCGGATGCGTTGTATAAAATGGTACAACTCGTGTCTCCAAAAACATGGCTGATATAACATTCAGTTGTGATTCTATTTCCACATCCTGGACCCAAGTTCTGAAAGTCGAGAAGGTCAAGTTTCCGATTGCGCCCCATACATATTCTTGGGGTCTTCACACAATCTGCCTACAAAATATAGTTTGTTACTATCAGCGGATTGGGTTAGTCTCCGTTTCTAGACGTGCTACCTGCCATTTGCCGTGCTGAAGGAGAACCGGCTTTCATCAGTGAACAGTACGGTTCTACACTGCTGATGGTGCCAATGGTATCTCTGACGGACTTATTGAAGACGGTTTTCGACGGCATCTTGTCAGTATAGGCCCAAGTGCTGGACGAAGGTAAAGCCGACCGCGTATAGACAACCTCCTGCGAACTGTATCGGAGCTGATGGATGGGTCTTTGGTGAGTTCTACTGTATATGTTGTACTGGTTGTCTCACGGGTTGTTTAGAACGTCTCTTGCATATGTTGTTTGAAAATGACTCTGTCTTGGCACGGTTAGTCGTCACACAAAGCTGGCCGGTCCCGTGGCTTCGTATCGCTCCAAGGGACGATATATGGTGGTGGAGACATTGCAGTTTAAGTGGTTTGCCAACAGCCTGATGGACTCACCAGCTTCCAATTTGCCGAGTGTCATTTGACTCTCCTCTACTGTAAGGCGTGGAATAACTGTTACAAAAGTAGGAACACATAAAAGCTTTTCTCTCAGGTTCGGTATATAAGACTGAACTCGAGTGAAATTTAGGGCAGATCAAAATTCAAAAGCGTCACGCGTAGGTTAGCACTTTACATCGCATGTAAGCAGTAATCTTTTCAGAGACCAGGACACCGAGAAAGATGGGGTGTTATTTAAGTTACGTCATACAAAACACATCATCACGCATTCTACATCCTGCCTATCATATATCTACTTGATTCGATTAGTCTTTTTACAAGCACTTTTAGTTAAAATTTTCGCATTTATGTTGCTTGTCAGTATATTGTATATATAGTGTATAGTCTTATTCCTAGTGATCACTCGTACACTTTGATGTTCCTTATTGATCTTTGATAAGCCTAACTCCCTTGACAGTGGGCGGAATTACGTTCACTATACTGCAGAAGAATCCTTCTTTTACTACAAAGTGATAAATAAATTTATCATTGAATCTATCCATCCCAATGATCGTATTTCTGGGCGTGACGAACTATCCAAAATATTGTTGTTTATTTTATTTTAAACAAATGCACTACAATAAAATAATGAGATGCTTTAAATGTGTACAGTAAGTGAAATTTGAAAAGGAGACGTTAATATAAAGGAAAAATAAAATTAGGTGTGACTTATATTTAAATAGTCTACTGCTTTCCATCTAAAACAGATTGCCTGATTTTATCATATGCAAACTACAAAAACCATTATAAAGCGAAATGGTTAAATCAAAATATGAGAAGAAATATAGGAGTGGACTTTTAGATTTTATTATCTTTTAACTTTGATATCGCATGGTTTGTGGATTTTGATCTTATATGAGTTCAAATATTTAATGATTAATTGTTTAAAAAATTTATCCACATTACTTATAAATTTAAAGCAGGAGTATTGCTACTAGCACCAAGATAACTCTATGTTTAGTTAGAAAAAAATACTGAAAAAATGTATAAAGAATAGGTTTTCCAGGTTTTTATGAAGTTAAACAAACAATTACATCGATTTTGCAAGACTTCGGTATCAGAACTCGTTCCATATTTGTATTCCTTAATTGTGCAGTTCCGTTTCCCTAAAGATCAAAGGCTACAACAGTGGTTAGTGTACTAAAGAGTTTAAGTCAATTAAACATATATCGAAAATATAAAAGGGACTCCAAAAGTAAGTCATCGTCATATTTGACATGTAATGGACTTTAAAATTTTCAGTTTTGCTGCGGCGACTTATATTTTAATTATACACAGTAAATGAAATAATACTCTAAATAAAGTAAAATCACAGTATAAAAATTTATTGACGTACTTTACTGCCATAGTACTAGACTCTCTTCTGACATTGTTAAACCTATTATTGTTCCTTTTACTTCTACTGTAGCCTAGGTTAATCACAGTTTTTCAATACCCAAATAAAATTAAGTCGTACATTATAGAAAAAACTCTACGACCTCCTTTAATGATGGTGCTTACAATTGTGATAAAGTGTACATTAGGAAACTGGTAGAAATTTAGATTGCTGTATGAAAGATCAGAAACGGACCATTTCCATTTTTAATACCAATAATGCTTTAGCTTCTCGTGTTTTTTATCTGCTTCTTTGTTTTATAAATGCCCTGATTTAACTCTGAGACGTATTTGGGAAGCTGCTTTCATCAAAGTTAACTGTAATAAGCCCTTAAAAGATTAGTGTCTTGCAAAATTTATCAATAATTGTGTTCACCCAACTCCGCATTTGAGAATGACACACTTTGATTTCTGTGTGTGAGTTTCAATATTTATTTTTGTGTCTCTTCACTGTCAGGTTTTATCTCTCATGATTAAGAGCGCAGCGGACGCTGGAAAGCTGTATTTTTAATTTCCAATAACTTTTTATACTGTGGTTTTAATTTACTGATCAACATAAGTGTTCATTACTTCAAATATATATAAACAAAAACAAATAATACTCTATAATTATGCAATAAAAATGTCGTCAAACTATTAAGTTAGGTCTTCATTTTTTCAAGTTAATTGGATTCCAATTTATTTTACGGATATTTTACTATTCACTTTGTCTTTGTCTGGTAGTGAAAAGTCAGCAAGTATTACACACAAAGGTTTGGTTTTTCATTTTTATAATCACATATTGCCGAGATAATGACTTCAGATTAAAGTTCCAAGGATTTAAATCGAGTTTACTTTACAAATATTTAACTGATTAAATATGTTCTTATTTTTCTTATAGCTCTAAAGATGTTTAAAGTTCCGTTTCACCTATGCGTTTGAGACAATTTTTATATTCTCATAATTATTGCACAATAGTTTATTGTGTTAACATGGCTGATCGGCTTGATCTCAAAGGAAGTTACCATTTACCCCTTCACTGTACTACATACCCTATGTCTTTTCTGTAATATTTAAATGGGTTAATTTGGTATGTGAAAAACACAAACTATTATTATTATTATTTATCTTAGGATTTTGACTTTTCTTATGACTTATTTTTAATGAAATTCTATCACAATACAACATAATATTGTTCACTACGTTTTTTGCTATCAAATTAAGTTTTCTGTAGTCATATACCGGGATCCCTTTCCAATTGTATTCTAGAGAACAATGTTTATTAGCATATAAAACTCACAGATTTAGTATAATGTGAGTTATTTGATGTAGTATCTTTATATAATATACAGAGTGTAGTCATTATTGTATTTGTTGTTAAGATCAAGTAAATAAATTAATGCCACGTGGATATTGAAGCCTAAGAATAAAAAGATAGAAACTTAAAGCAAACATTTATTGTGGCAACCGGTGTCGACTTTTAAAAGATCATTTTTAAAACAACAGCGTTTTAAATAATTAACAGTGATTTAAAATTTGCGCTACTAATAAACAAACAAAAATCTAACTACACCTATGCGATAGACGTAATAAATAAAAACTATACATTTGTAAGAAAAACTATAAAAATGTTAACCAGAGGTGGTACCGAAATCTTTGAAGAGGATTCCTGATCTTAGGTTTTATTTTCATCTGATTTACCATTGCTCATTTTTTGAAATTGTTGAAGATGACATTGGATAAAGCAAAATCGGTTGACAATACAAATGTTGTGCTTTGAAATAAAAACGAATATAAATTATCTAAAGAAATGATCCAACTTACAAACTATAATTGATAGTGGTTTCTTATGGGTGCTGTCGTTTGTTTTGACTCCTTTTCAGCATGTCACTCCCGATGGAATCGAAGTAGTAACGCTTCTGATTATTCCTCTTCAGCATGTCTCTACCGATGGAATCGAAGTAGTAACGTTTCTGATTATTCCTCTTCAACATGTCACTACCGATTGAATCGAAATAGTAACGCTTCTGATTATTCCTCTTCAGCATATCTCTACCGATGGAATCGAAGTAGTAGCGTTTCTGATTCCTCTTCAGCATATCGCTTCCAATGGAATCGAAGTAGTAACGCTTCTGATTATTCCTCTTCAGCATATCTCTACCGATGGAATCAAAGTAGTAACGCTTTTGATTCCTCTTCAGCATATCTCTACCGATGGAATCGAAATAGTAACGTTTCTGATTCGCTTTTGGCATATACCCATCTACGGAATCTAAATAGTAGCGCTTAGCTTTTGCGTGATTTCGTTTCAACATATCTCGACCAATAGAGTCGAAGAAAGCCGCCTTCTTAGTTCGGACCAGAACTTTCGAGTTGGAAACGGGACCAGCAAAAATTCTGCAGAATAAAACAAAAGCATGATCATGTTTTTCTGAAAATATAGGGAGAAATTGTATAATTATGCAAATTGTTTTAATATGATATCATGAATCATTGTTTATATTTCCTCATAATCATCATATCAGCACACTAATTTGGCATTGTGAAAAAAACAAATAAACAAGATTTCCAAAAGTTTATGTGAATGATACTGTAAACATATTCAATTTTCCCAAACTTTAACTCTTGTGCTTAGCAGACACGGAATGATAACCACCTATACGAACTAGACGTCTTTAGATGTCTCATTACAACACCAAATAAACAATCAGTTTTTTAATCAGCAAAACATTTTGCTGAGTAAGTTTAGATTTTATCGTCAGTCAGCATAGCGTATAACTGATTACATATGTAGACTATTAATCAGTATTACATTTTGTGGAAGTACAACCATTTATTTGTTTTCTGATGAAAATTGTGAATCATCTTTAATCCTCTGTAAAAATTAAGTTATAGTTTTTAAATATATAATTTGACCTATTTAAACAAAACCAAATCATCAACGTAAACAAGGATTAAAATGTTTTTAAAAATATTGATTTACCATGAAAATTAAAATGAAATTTAAGGGCTTACGACTGCACATTGAGTCATGATCATGTGTAGACAAGAATAATAAAATAAAAACCGATTTTATATATTGTACTTTTGCAGAAGAAAACAAACAGATTAATCCACTGAATCGTGCTGCCAGGCGGGAATCGAATTGAGCAAACGATAAGCCATGTTCGAATCGAAATTGAAAAACCAGGTATCCAAATTAACAACACGATCGGAGAACTGTTTAATGAAAACATCTTAAACCACACGATAATCATTACCATTATATGAATAAATCGGCTAGAACCTAAGTCCATAGTATGGCCATGAGTCCAAACATATTTATACAAAGCATAGTTGAAATTATGATTTTCGTCTGCTATTTTATTTTTTCTAATACGACAGCTCAGATCTTTTCCTGTTTCACCAATATAGAATTTGTCACAATTATAACAATTTTTACGATAATCACCTGTTAAAGAAGATGGCCTAGGCGCATTGCAAAGCAAGTTGGTTTTTAATTTATTGGGATAATTAAAACAAGGTCAAAATTATTAAAAACGAGAAAGCTTTTTTAAAAGAGGGGTTATTAAGAAAGGAAGTGTATAAGAGACCCACAATCTGCTTTTAAAGGAACAGCAAAAATTCGGTAAAGATTTGCAATAGCAACGGCGGGTCTGTAAAAAAATTTTGTTTAAAATCGAGTGGGGGGGGCGGCTTAATAAAAGAACTTTCACAATTCAAATGTACTAATTTTATTTACATATGCACAATCTATTGCAGTTTTGCCCCGTTCAATATTATATAAATACACGTATCAGGCTAAAACTGCCAAAGTAGTATTTTGCTCGGATTGAATGTGATTTACTGTACGGCTAAAATATCTGTTTAAATTTGTGATGTTGTTTCGGTTTTGGTGGGTGCGAAGCTGCGATAGATTACGCATATGTCGGTCTCTGTCAAACTTTGTACTTTACATGTACTATGGTTGCTATGAATTGAAGATCGAATACAAAATAGTCAATAGCGATAAATATAATTAGCCAATGAATTAAATTAATCAAATACTTTCACAAGCAAAATCAAATTATAACAATAAGAAATGAAAAAAGTAACAAATGGATTTCAATGCAAGTTATATAATTAAAACTAAATAGAACAAAACATTACGGAAAATATATCTAAAACAGAAAATCGCGATTATCTCAGCAAACAGATGCCCGATTGACACAAAATTTAAACTGATAGTAGATTGTTAACGTCATGACGACAAAAAACCAGAGAGGCGGATGAAAATGTGTAATAGTGCCATATTACCTATAGGACAATGCACAATCCACAAGCTAAAAATGTCCAAACAAATTGTTTTTGACAATGAAGACATTATGTTTCACCATCTATAACCCTTTCTTAAATTCTGTCGAAGAAGCTTGGTCTCATGCAAAGTTCGATGTGCTTGCGAATAATTTAAATGCAGGGACACACTGCAGGTCAGAATACAGATAGCAATATGTCGGATTATACTTGATCTTGCAATGTTCATCATACTATCGACCATCGACACAATTAGAAGAACACTTAAAGATCGAAACTGGCACCATCCTTTACCAGTGACTTGTTCAACTCCGGATGAAAGTGTTTGTTTTAATTACTGAAGTGTTTCAATGTATCACTAGTTGTTTACATTCATGTTCACTATTATCCTAGAAAATGTTATTGTGACGAATAACGAAACATATCGGATTTTGAATAAATTTGCTACGTCACCATCTCGCTGGGTGTTATTCTTTCTTCTTCTCACGAATTTATATACCTGGAATCCGTTTTCCACCTAAAGAAAAATAGGGTTCAATTTTATGCGGTATAAAACGATTTTACTTGACAGTCTAAATTTCTGCTCACTTACATTTTGTGCGCGTGTCGTAATATACAGTACATATTTTTATGCAATGTATATTAATTCTTGACGATGTTTGATCTTTAACCACAAAATGCCGTATGAAATAATAAACATGTTTTAGAAATTGTACTGGCTATCCTTTTATCTTTTAAAACTTTGCTTCTCAAATGTGACCTCTCACTCTCCTACAGGCTTTAATCAAGTGGAAAATCCGGTTATTTGTGCGCTGGACTGTAAAGACACCTGCCGTACCAGAATGCGGCAGCCTTTCCCAAACCAAAGAAAGGCCTTGCACACGATCATTTTTCTTCACGGATTCACCTTGAACATCAACAGAATTGACTGGGCAATTCCCCCCACATAAATAATCAGTACAATAGACATACAAAATCTCGTGTATCAGAAGAGCCTTAAATCTCGAAAGTTCGATTCGCGTGTTCCCTGCTTAAATAGTTTTGTTTACACCGTAAAGCTTTCTGTTGCATTTATGCCATATTGTAAATTTTCTCATATGTCTTCTATTATTTTTGCACTATATAAATGATTTGTATGTTTGCTCTTTTGTACTTACACTTATGTTCTTTTTTCAGTTTGCCTCTTTCGCCTAATTTGTTCTAGTAATCGGTTATTATTATTATTCCTATTTTATTAACAAATATATAATACAGTACGTGTGAGAGCAAAATACTTAATAGAATTATGTCAGAAGCAGAATGATGATTATACTATCCGCAAGCAAAAAACAAAAACTATTCAAATGTATTGTATAGTTTATGCTGGTAGATGCTGAGCAGACAAAACAAGTGATAGGTCAATACTCTCAAGAAAAAAACCCATTTTTTCTGACAATGTAAATCAAGCTGGAATGTCTTTATCTGATTCACAATATACTACAATACGGAATTTCGAACCATAAGTTACATATTTAACAAGGATGATTAATGTAAAATTCAATGTGTCGTCTGCTGTAAAATTTGTGTATCAACATATATTGAATTAGGGTCAATCAGTCAATAAATTTCGAAGAAGGTTTTCCAGCAAATAATTAAAAAAATGGATTTTTATTTGTAACCAGGATTTTAATCAGTATGTATTTCATGATAACTTTATTGAGGTTTCTCTAACTAACATTTAATCGTAACTTTATAACATTGTTATTATAGGCAAATGCATAGCAGTATGAGTGAACGATGACTACGGTAACCGGGGAACTTATTGGAAAATAGTGATGATTTTTATTTGAATATAGTCGTTGTCTCTCACAAGGACATTTTCGAACCACGAGTTTCCCCTTTTGTTGTTGTCATTCCCTTCGCTCCCGTCAGAAACGGGAGAGGAGCCGTTTGGCGAGTATATTTTGCAAGAATACAATTACCTTCCATCACTTGTTCTAAAAATCACCATCTCATTCTGAACACTACCAATAGCAATATGCTGATTATTTTCATTAAAGAAAATACACGTCTCCAGTCCCCATAGACGACGTTATGGTAGAATCCTTGAAGTTTATTGGTGTTTATTTTATCAATCGCCTCTCTTAGGATGATCACATCTGTTTTATTATCAATAACTGTAATTGAACACTGTTTGTTAGAACAATAGATAGTATTCACATGAACATTTATGAAGTGGTATAGAGTATAGATTACAGTGTCACTGGCGATCCGCCTAAATTCAAATTTCAAAAGATTCATTCAAATTACATATTTTTCAATCCACCATTCTAAAATAAACGTTTATCCGACACTGACTGTAAATGTCGATTAGCATCAAGATTGATTACCAAGGAGAAAATGTCTTTTACATACGGAGAGAAGCTTTATGCAGTTTTGCATTTAGTGGTCTCTTCAAAAGTTATTGTGGGGAAATGCAAGCTAGGAAATCTTATGAAGCGTCTGTCGGCAACTTGACATCTGAGCAAGTCCTATACAAATCATTGTATACGGGTTGTTGCATGGCATAAATTTACTTCATCAGAATGACCCATCAGACGCCGAAATTTAACTATTACAGGACACAAAAACGTCAACTCCGTTCAAAGATATTACCGTTCCATAGAAGCCGTTATCAAAAAGGCTAGGTTTGACATTCGGAAGAAAGCGGTAACTAAGGAAATTTAAGAGGAACGTTTGGTCGAAATGAAGACCATCAAGAAGTGACAATACTAAGGTCACAATAGATGGTCAATACATGGAGCGGAGTCGATATTTGGGAAAAGGGAATGTTATCAACATTAAAAGGTTTAACTATTACACAAAGTGATAACCAATGTGATAAAAATTGATGGACGTTTCTGCTTGCTGCCATAATCGGAATTGTGGACTTTCTTAATTATTGTGTTTATGTTATGTATTTTCATTCGATTTTAATATACCTTTTTCTATAATGGCTTAGTTTAACAATACAAATATTTAAAAACTATCGTCAATAAGTTAAATCTTCAGCTTGTAGAAATTAAATTTCAAATATAAGAATAATAAAAATTATTTCCACTAAGGTCTCAAGATCATTGATTTTCTAAAATATTTATTAACGTGTGATGCATACAAAAACTTTTTGAAAATATAATACGTAAGTAAGAAGAGGAGAACAATTGCGAGCGGTTCCGATTATCCGTCGTCAGACATTAAAAATCTAGTAACATAGCAACAAAAACATACTTGACCATTTAAAACAAATAAAAAATAACTCAAAGAAACGTAGTAAAAGACACACTATTGAGAGATAAAATGAACGTTTTATATACAGCAGGGTCGGATCCAGCTCAAAATCTGGCCATCCTTTTAAATAAAAAATAGTAAATTGGTAAAATACATTTACAGTATGTTTTTTTTCAAAACCACATTGAAAATGTAGCAGAAAAATCTAAATAGAAACAAGAGCACAAACATCTGAGTCAATATGAGTGTTCAATTTGTGAGAATGTAAATTAGACATTATGAATCTCAATCAACTCTAAACGACGAGGATGATTTCTGCTGAAAATGTCTATGACTGCCTGTATAGATCTATGGGCATTTGTGAGGGAGATACTGATCTTCCTTGAACCATGCTGTATGGTGAAGGTAGATTTTGTCTCTTATTTCTTCGATTGTACAGTAGATTTGACGACGGTGACGCCTTTGTAAGCTCCAGAAAGCCCAATGCTTCTTACTGTATTTGAAAGTCAAACCTCTGGTGTACTGAACAATTTTTATCAATATGACTTATATAAATGTTTCTTATCTCCTTTCAAGCATGCGAAGCTGGATTGAAATGATCACGCCTCTAAATTATTTAAACTACAAAACAAAATATTATCCCGTAGGTTTTTAGTCACCCAATTTTATAACTCCACATATTTACAGTAATGGTGTGTACAACGCTGATAAAAAACGTTGTTAAATATTCGGACTTTCTTCCGGAAGCCCCGGAGGACAGTCTAAATACGCGCCTGATACAGTGCCTTCTTAATGGATCGTCCAAATTTGTCACGCGTGGCACAAATAACAGATAACTGCTGCTCAGTCCCTCGCAGTCGCAAGCTGTTCAAGGAGGAATTGTACATTTATACAGAAACGTTACTCTACATTGCTCAGTAGTGCTCACTGTATTAATACTGCGTCGTATTATTTCCTATACTGTATATACGAGTCTTTAAAACGTCTGACGATGATCATTATAGTGAGAAATCAAAACCGGTCGCAAAAGTATTCAAATGTTCACCCCGAGCTAGTTCTCATTTCTCACTTCGTATAAGTTATCAAATGTGTTTTAAAATATATTATACCATACTAACTAGGTTTTCTTTACTATATAATTATATAATATGTAGTACAATAGATTGGGACGTGACTTCGGATATCCTGTGTCTATTGCGCACTCAACACCGTAAGGAACACCGATATAAACTGGTCGAAATCCCAAATATGACTGATGCACGTCTCGTGACCTAGATTCTGGACGTGTTGTATACATTGTGGGTATTTTTTCTTGCTGCATAATTGACCTTTTTATACAGTAGTTTGCGCGAAAACCAACCTACAGTAACTTCGAGGACGACCTTATTTTAGGAGTTCATTCAACGATATGCGAAATGAAAATTTAGGAGCTCCTCCGATAATGTGCTCCTAATGGGTTTCATAATATGACTTTGTATTACATATTTATTTAATACATGAAGACAGTAATATTTATAAGTTTCCCAATGAAAAAATCAAGAATTCTTTTAAGAATGATGAGAAATCACCAAGCAAAACAGACCTTGCACCTTACAAGGTTTCAAGGTTCATAAGCTTCAATGCAAAAAAACAATAATTTCAAACTATTATAAATTATTAAACAATATTATCTTAATTACCTGGAATGATCCCGTTGCATAAGATCGTAGAGAAATTCTAATTTCATGTCAGGACTCACGACCCCACCTATTCTGTCATAAAATGTGTTCATCTTCCAAGATATCATACAGTAAGCCGACGAAAACAGGCTTTGTGAATCTAAAGGGCTGCCGAAATTCCACATTACTATAATGTGATAATGGACTTGGTCTGTCCAGTACCTGTTGTGGCAAATCTTTGCAAAAGATGTTCCCTACGAATACGCCTGTAGATTCTCTCTCGTCCATTCATTTTTATTAGTGAGGAGCTGATTTTTATGAAGTTATAACATGTCCTGAAGTATTTCCTCAAAAGTTTGAGCAGATCATAAATTTCGAGGTTGGTTTTCGCATTCCACCCTTACAGCAGTTATTGGTTTCACTCAGAGTTTGAAAACCAAATTGACATACAGGAACAGTACATATCATTTCTGAACTTATTCGATTTTGTTGGGTCTAATTCAAAGGGAAGTGTTTGTTTTCCTACATCTTCTTAATACGAAACCAATTACCCAAAGCCTTCCAAGTTTCCTTATCGTACATACGTCCGATTTATCGACTACAAACGGAGCCCGAGACCTCTTTTGCACCCCCTACTTTGACTCGACATATTTGCGAAAGGATGTTATTACTCTGCCGTGATATTAATGAGACAGTTAGTTTGCTGTGCGTCATTCGCTGGCGGCTGAAAGCGGATTGAGCCTATAATTAATGGAAGATGATATCTATAATCCACAGAATACCCTGGTTTCATTTTGCTCAGGCAGTACGGTGTGATGTTAACTCAGGTGAGAAAATAATTCCAAGTTTTCTCACGCGTAATAAACTACACCTTTGTTATAGTCACATATACAGTATATATAACCGCCTTTATAATATATAGGTATTGTTGAAAACAGTATAGACGGAAGATAATTACTTTTCATAAAGTGCTCTACTATATTTTGTGTGTGTACTTTTCAATAGCTAAAAAAGTGTCTGTTGTCTATAAACATAAAATTAAGACAAGTTAAATTTTGAAAGAGATTTTCAACAAGGACAGGTAAGTCTAGAGAGATGCAAGGATACGTTGATACCTGTCCACTTTCCTTTAATAGTTTGGACTCAAGCCAAATAAGATCAGAATGCTCTACACAGCTTCACATATATAGTACTAAATTTTTTGGAAATCTTCTCAATTAAAATCTACGGACATCATTACTAGAAAAAAACGAAATAGACTGAATGAAGTTCAGTGACAATCTGTAGAATGCGAATGTCAAAGAAATGAATCTGCAGCCCAATCGTAAGCGGCTGTTCTTAAAACAATTTCCATAGACTCCAAAAGTTTTGCCTACTTAAATTATCTCTAAACCACTCAAGGAATTCCATAAAATTCCAAATTGCTCTATAAATAGAAGTCTTAACCAATACCAAAGAGGTTGGAATAAGTATACTAGAGTAGATAAATTTACTTAAAAGATAATCGATCCCCCTGTAATTTGATTTGACCAATCAGATCCGATGATTTTCTGTTTTAAAAATAGCGTTAGAATTTGGTAGGTATGCAGGTTTGTAATTAATTTTCTATTACAATGATAGAACACATTCTCGTTTCATTTGTCTGTCTTTATTTGTTTTTTGCAAACACTTAACCATTTAAATATTAACTCTTTGCAATTTTTGCCTACCAACCACTCCCGAACCGAAATTACATGTTTTGGCGCGCGTGTCTACTCTAGTTGATGTAGTCAAACCACTTTGACTAAGTCACGCTTAAAGTATTCTTAGAGATTTTTAAATGGTAAGACGTTCTGAGAGTGACAGATGCGTTTGTGAAACAGTAATGAGGGATTATAAAGCGGGTATAAGAGGACATAAGAGTTAGGTCATGAAAAAACTTCGTTTCTCAAATGCCAATTTGAATTAATAATGAACTGAGGACGAATCTCATCTCGAAATAATTCAGGATCACATACATTATGTACGTATATAAAGTGCTAATGAAGAAAACAGTAAGTGCACCTTTTTTACATGAGATTGATGATGAGAAACAAGTAGATGTTTGTAGAGAAATAAGACGTAGAAAAGTAGTATATTACAGTATTGTACGTTTCTCATTCAACAAGAAATAATTGAGATTATTAAGAAAGTTGGAAGATAAATATGAAGCTACTTAAAAGAAAATGACATATACAGTATGTAACTAAAACAGAACTTATGAACAGAATTTGAAGGACTCAGTGAAATACTTACTTTTGAGACTAAGAAAATCAAGGTTGATTTGGAAAGCAAGAACAAAAAGAACCATACTTTTTGTCTTCAATAATAAAATTAAAATATCATCTTTAAGCGTGTTAATATCAAACGCAATACTTTCGCAAGTCAAGTCAACCAGTAAAATATGTAGAATTTTTAATAAAACCAGATGTAAAATTAATAAAGATTTTAAAATGTTTTCAGTCAAACAACATTTTTAGTACGTATAGAAATTTTAAGTACAAAAAATGAATCACGTTTTACAAAATTCTGGAAGGCCATAAAATCAGAAAGGAAATTTATTTTAACTGAATAATTTTATATATTTAAAAAAATATATCTTCTTATCGGTACAGTCAAAAAATAAAATTTTGAGTGAGCACCTTTGAGGTCGTTTGTGAAAGAAATTTACTAAATTTTAGAACACTCATTATTCACTCTTTTAGGAAACGTCAAATTTACTTCGCTTAAATAATCGTTGAAATTATTCCAAAAGATAAAGAGTCACGTTTTACGGACTTTGATGAGGTAGAAATATCACTTCCGTGACCAGAGCCTTTGCTTTAATTCTCACCTCTATCTCTTTCCATATAATATAGACGCGTAATTTCCTGCGATTCAAGTGCAGCCTCACACTTAGGCCGTCCGTAAGTAATTATTGATGTGTTTATAATTATTAAGCTTCTGCTTGATTCACCCATAGAAAACTGAATCACCTGTTTAAAATATCCAAATAAAGAAAATAAAGATTAAATTAGTTTTTTTATTACCCAAGATAATTCCAATAGGATGCTAGTATGTACAGTTCAGCTTTATTCGAGATACATAAGAGATGAATCGCTGTGTATAGTGTGTACTGTAATTACATATTGTTTTTTTAGCTTGACAGTTTATTTTGAGACCTTTTAGAAATATTACAATTTTAACTAGTTTTGACAAGTTTTTGTCATCTGTATAGGATATAGTTGTACAACCGCGTGATTAGAATTACCAATCCATTCCAAAATAGCTTTTCCACCCTTTTCCACCTTGCTCTCTGTGGGTATTGTCCCGATTCAAACAGGCTGTAAAGGGGACCTGAGTATTAACAGAAAGCATTCGTGCATAAAACCCACTATAGTCAGGTCTCAGTCAGGTGCAAGACCAATTTTCTAAATGATTCCAGACTCAACACGAAGACAAAAAGGAGAAAAGAGCAGAAATTTCAGAGACTTTTGATAAGCTCATGCCATCTGTCTGTGTTTATCGTGAGATACATATGTATCAAGTATGTGGATT
Organism: Nematoplana nigrocapitula; assembly: GCA_032274565.1. Classification (NCBI taxonomy): domain Eukaryota; kingdom Metazoa; phylum Platyhelminthes; order Proseriata; family Nematoplanidae; genus Nematoplana; species Nematoplana nigrocapitula. Next base: position 24,451 of record JAUYWV010130256.1, read on the forward strand.
TCTATGTTAAAAAATTTAGAATTTTGGCGTCATTAAGTATTGTCCTGATCCAAGAAGCATTTTTTATTTCCCTTGATAAAATGCCCTGCTTAGTTATCAATTAATATCAATATAAAATATACATTTAACCGTTTAAAAATATTTAATTAAAAGACTTTACATAAACAAAACTTCATTCTGAGCCTAAGACGCATTTAAAGAGAGTTTATAATAATAATAAAATTACAAATGGTAGACCAGAGGCTACCCAATGGCAGATCTAGCTGGTCACCAATATATAGACAAAAAACAAACGTCAAATAGGCGTTGGGTTTCTTGCTTGCTATGACAAAGTCGCTCGCGATCTGTTAATGATATACAACATGATCCCATATGAATTTGACCACATGTGGTAGGCTTATGGGAATCAACTTGGTATACAAAAACACAATTAAGGAAAAACAGAAACGGATACCAATTTTCACGGACGATAAAGCAGGAACTACCAAATTCAATTTTTAACCCAAGTTTCAGCACGATCGCAAGCTTCATTGAATGATGGTATTCCTAAATTGATGTTATAAATTTTGAATCGGCTGTCTGATAGCTGTGTTCTAGAGTTATATTTAGTGATGATAATGCCGTAAATGTGCAAGAAGGGAATAATGCGCATTGTTGTAAGCCTTAGAGGTTTGATATCAAGTTTATAACAGATATCTAAAGTGGCACATTTTTTAGAATGGAGATAATATTTTAGACGAATGAGTTATGGATTTTTTAACTGCTACTGGTCCACTTCTTCATATGGGACGGACGGATAGAAGGTACAGTACAGGCAGATAGGGAAGACCCAGGCGAAAGTGAATGGAATACATCAAAGTAAGTGTTGATCTAAGAAACTCATTTTGTCTATTCCACTTTGCAATTGTTTAGTGCTTGGTGAAAACAGCATTACGACTTTTTGGAATTTCATGAAAACACATATGAATGACTTTTATAACACATCCAAAAGTTTATTCAAATAAATTATTATAAAATAAAATATATACTCTTCTATACAGTGATAATGACATACGGGGCAGAAAACCGAACTCTCAAAACATCAGACATCAACAGAATGCATGCAGCGGAAATGTTTGGTGTATAGTCATACTGCCCAAACTGAAAACAACACGCAAACTCGTCCCGAAGGTCATGCGAACTAAACTCAACTATTTTGAGCATATCATGAGAGGGGATGGGAGCTCACTCACCAAACTGACAATCGAGTGCAAGGCGGAAGGGCGACAACGCAGGAAGTGTTTTGACAACATTCGAGAATAGACTGGAATGGTATATCCACATGCAAGAGAGTAGCAGAGGACAGAGCGGGATGGAGGAAGCTGGTGAGAAATAGCATCAAAATAGTCAACGAGGACGGTACCAAGGCGACCTAGGTGAGAATATACTTACATGGATTTATAAAGTCAATTATTCTTCAACTGGTCTCTCATTTTTATGAAAGTTGAATTCAGTGTTGTATGCGTCCAAACATTATGGTGGAATCTCAGCATTTATTTGAAGAACTTTTGTTTTTCAATTTCTTAAATAAAAATGCTCGCACACGCTATATGCGTAATGTTAATGAAATATTATTTTTATTTGTTCCATCTACTGTACGATATATATGATGTCTTAAATTTCAAAGAGATTATTTTCTAACCTAAAACTTCACCTTGTCGTCAAAGGAATTTGAGGAGTGATGCGGAAAGCTAATTCTGTTTGTAGGATATAATAGCAAACGTGTATATCGTATATTTTACTAGGATTTCACAAGCTCTCTCAAACGAAACTTTCTGTGTGAAAGTGACGTGATGAAACCTGTTTTTACTTCAATAAGCCTTGTGTGAGAATTTGGAAACACGCCACGCACAATTGAAACACACAGCACTGAAATACGCGATTTAAATAAAACTGTAAAGTATATAGAATTTCAGGGCAGAAGGGAAGAATGTGTCGTAGATGTGTTTGTTCTTAACAATAGCTTAGTTCGAGTAAATAGGAAATTTGGAAGATTGAACTTTGAAAGCCAAAGATTTGAACTCCGCGATGGAAGGCGACTGGTCTGCTTCGACGCGATAAGCCAGCATCTATTTCTAAGGGACTAGATGAAATTTGTTTATCGTAGATACGTCCAATGTATCAATTACAAACAGAGCCCAAAGATATTTCTATTTAGAAAGTGCTCATCTATAAAAATGGTTTGTCAGTCTGCCTATCTGTCCTTATGTTACGCTTATGTTCAAATTCTATATGAATCAAGACCGTAGGAAGTGGAAAACCATGATCTCCAACCTCCGCAAGAAGAAGGAACGCCTGAATGAATGAATATTGAATTTGTAAAGGAAGCAATTCATTAGTTCCATTAAGACTTGCTAAACTGAGTAAAATGATAAGCTCATGTGTGACATTTCATTTTATGGTGATTTTCGAGAGGAAATCCACGTAGGTTGGTCTGTTGGGAGGAAGGGAAGGTGTGGTCTTAAAATGGCTTAATATGGCTTCTAAGTTAGATGTAGTTTGCCACGCGGTTAACCAGGTCAACCCAACTGCATATATGTAAGCTGTATTTGAAGACGGCCCTAACAAGCATTAGTAGCTAGTAATTTCGACTGAAACACTATTGTGCAAATGACATTTTCGGTGTAGCTCGATTTAGAGTAGCAGCACGAAAAAATAAATTATACACACTTGGTGTTCCGAATCAATAGTATAAAAATTATGAAAAATAATATTTCTGACTTATTCGAAGGAATTCTGTTACGCCAATCGAACGAATACAACGATTGGATTATCACTGGAACCAGCTCTGGCGCAAATCGTTTGGAATAACTTGACAGATGAAGATTTGCAAGAGTACCCGTTTGTCACCGTCTCAGGTTTTACAAAAGATATATCGACGACCCTTTCGCTATGTTTGACAAAAGAAGTAGTTACATCAAAGTTCATTTCTTTTTTTTAGAGATTTGAGTCACACGAACGGAAATAGCTTTTTTACCAGCGTTCACAGAAATCAAACATGCTAATTGTTTTCAGTTTTGAAAGCTTAATTGAAATCAGTAACCTTTCTAACCTTAACTGTTTCAATAGATGACTTGCAACAGTTTATGGATACATTATTTCACGACATTTTAAGAAAGAAATGAAAGCTTCTCCCGTGTTTGGTTCGAGTGAGAATAAGCTCTTTTTTGAATTGCCATACTTAAATACTGAATCAATTGATACCTTAAAGAGGACGCGACAAAGAGGTCAGCTATACACTGGGTACAAAAACACAACTCTGCTCCCTAAATCTGTCTCTAGCAACAACAACAAAAACGGCTTAAGAAAAGGTTTCCGCAACAGTATTCACAGTCCCTTGAAGATAAATAAAGGAGGCACACAGCCCTGGTATCTGTCCGCAAGATCGTGGGGGTAATCGTGGCACCAAGGTGGTGTGATCCG
>JAUYWV010130257.1:0-19836 GCA_032274565.1 Nematoplana nigrocapitula
TGTTGTACTTCATGCGTAATTAATGTAAATGCAATACCTACTTATGCACTACTAACAGGATAATTGTTGTACTTCATTATATAGAATATGAGAGGCAAGAATCATTACAGCAGCGCTTGGGAGAAAACTTATCAATGGCTGCGACCAATTCCTAATGATCCTCATTCTGCCAAGTGTACAGTCTGTCAAACAACCTTTTCAATCGAATCGTCAGGACGAGTAAATGTAGAATCGCACAATAAGGTATACCTTTTAGAAATATTTTATTCAATTATAATCAATTGACAATGTTATTCAAAACTAAATTTTCTGTATTTCAGGGTGCCAAGCATATCGCGAGAGTCAAAGGACAAGCAAATGTAACTTCGTTAAACTTTTTCATGCAGTCTTCAAGATCACCTTCAGTGGCATCTGCGGCATCTGCAGCCAGCCCGAGTCCTTCTACCTCTTCTGAAGTTGTAGCTGAGTCAACCACTGTCTGTTCTCGACTTAATTCCTTTGTCCAAAATGGTGCTGATTCAAGGTCTGAGTTGATGCTGTTGTTTACAGCAATCAAACTCAACATCTCTGCTCGTAGCTTGGATTCTCTGTCGTCTCTCTTGCCAGATATATGTCCTGACTCAGATGTGGCTAAGAAGGTTTCACTGGGTCGAACGAAGTTTTCTTATCTTCTGTGCTTTGGTGTTGCACCTTTTTTAAAGGAAAAACTAGTCTCTTCTATTAAAGGGTGTTCAGAATTTGTCATTGTTTTCGATGAAAGCTTGAATAAGATTTCCCAAAGATCGCAAATGGATCTTCTCTGTCGGTTTTGGTGTAACGAATCTAATTCTGTCGTAACAAAGTATTTGACTTCAGTATTTCTGAGCCACACAACCGCAGATGATTTGCTTAGTGCCTTTTGCAAAGGTATTCAGGAGTTAGACTTTGGTAATCTTTTGGCCATTTCCATGGATGGTCCAAATGTTAATTGGTCCTTTCTAACTAAACTTGTTTCCTTACGAAAGCAGAAGTCTCTGCCAGAAATTGTCGAAGTCGGTTCCTGTGGACTACATGTTGTCCATGGAGCGCTCCAAACAGGCCACTCAAAGGCTGGATGGAAGTTGGGTGAAGTGTTTCAGTCGGCTTACTACCTATTTAAGGATTCACCGAAAAGGCGTGCTAATTACTCTGAGATCTCTGATTCTACAAGCTTTCCTATGAAGTTTTGTTATGTGCGCTGGTGCGAAAATGTAAAGGTGGCAAAGAGGTTTCTTGATATTCTACCATGTCTGAAGGAGTATGTGGCAAATGTAAAGCCAAAACCCACTGTCTTGTCCTTTTCGCGTCTTGAAGTTGCTTTCAAAGATCCTTTGCTGACTGCTAAGATTGGTTTTTTCATTTCTGTTGCTCAGCTACTCGAGCCATTTCTCCGTAAGTTTCAAGGATCAGAGCCCCTTCTTCCCTTCCTTTTTGATGATCTCAGTGAAATTCAGCGGTCATTGGCCATAAGGTGATTTCTAAAAAAATTAAATAGTATTTAAACTGTTATAATGTCTAAGTGAAATCTAATCTTCTCTTCAAACAGGTACTTGAAGTCTGACGTCCTTCCTACCCAACCCACGAAGCTTTCTGCTTTTGTTCTGAATGCATCTTCAGACAACTGGAAAGCCGTCCCTGATGTCGGAATCGCGGCCAATTTGGAACTCGAGAAGATCAAAAGGGGTCACTTGAACCATGCTCAATTACAACTCACTTTCCGGGCAGAATGCAGAGAATTTTTGCAGGTTATGTCGAGAAAACTCGCAGAACGCTCTCCCTTGAAATACGCAGTTGTTCGACAGGTTTGTCTGCTAATGGATGTCAGGATAATATTTAAATTTACTGAAAATAGAATTTTTGTTTCAGGCACGATGCTTAAATCCTGGAACAATGCTTCGCGATAAAGAAAAGGCAACCCTTTTGATGAAGAAGCTGGTGATGACCTATGCATCCCTTTCTCAAGTGACTGCAAGTGATGCTGATCTGGCTGTTCACCAGTTCCGCAAACTCCTCGAGAACACAGACTTTATTCAGCAGCTGCATGAATTTTCGAGTCAAACTTCCAGATTGGATACCCTTTTCCACACAATTGTTGCCGATGACTTTCCTGAATTGTGGCAGGTCATTAGGAAAACCTTGATTTTGTCGCATGGGAACGCTTCTGTAAGTTTGTTCACTCAAAATATTTTGGTAGCATATATTTGATGAAACTATTTTCAATTTACATCTAGGTTGAAAGTGGCTTCAGCATTCAAGACTTGCAGGCGACAGAAAATCTGCTTGAAGAAACAATGGTTGCCAAACGCCTTGCCTATGATGCCGTTTCTTGTTCCTCGGAGATTCCAAAATTCATTACTTCCGAGATGATAAAGGTATTCTTGTCTTATTAATTGTACTGCTATTTATTGGAATTAGTATATAGGTATTTTCTTAAAAAACAATTTCAGGCTACTCGTGGTGCTAAAGCCCGCTACAACACACATCTAGAAACCAAGAAATCGGAGGTATCGAAGAGTGTCCTCCTCGAAAATCAACGAAAGCGAAAATCCGAAGCTCTGCTTGAAGCTAGAGAGGCGGAGAAACAGGCAGCTGAGCTTTTGCAGCTTGCCCGAGAGAAACGGCGAAAGCTTGAGAAGTGAACATTTAGAACTCTTAGTTGTGATTGTAATCATGATTCTCTTGACATACTATTGTGATAGTGACTAAAATCTTGTAGTAACTTTAATTAGTCATGCATATAATATGTACATATATACGTGAAAAATATACGTGAATTTTGACCTTAATACGTGAATTTCTTGAGGACAAAATGGTGGCCACCCTGATATACGTACATTTGATAATTTGTCTTGTTCTAGTACATACCTTGGTAATTGTATGAAGAGATTCGGCTAATTGATTGTAGTTTACAAGGAATTTAGTGCGAATATAATAAGTTCATTACATAAATTTATATGAACGCAGTTATTTGATTGACATAGTAGGTAAACCAACCTAAAATGTATTTCATCGAATACTGTAGGTACTTAAATAATCAGTAACTGAACAAATATTTGGTTAACGAACTAAACTTGTTTAGTATTATCACTAAAGTATTCAGCTCTTTTACTGTAGAATTCAGCAATTTCACCGATAAATTTATGTTCATCTACTGAATTTTCAGTAATTTCACTGATAAATTTATGTTCATCTACTGAATTTTCAGTAATTTCACCGATAAATTTATGTTCATCTACTGAACTTTCAGTAATTTCACCGATTTCATTCACTGAACAGTTCAGTACATTTACAGACACAGGTTCTTGCAACTTATTTCACTGATACAGGTTCAGTAATTTCACCGATTTTTTTGCAGTGTGTATGTACTGTACAGATTTGTTAACTCATTTAAATTTCAAATTTTATAAGCATTAATTTATTTACATAGTTGGTTGGCTAAAAGATATTTTAGCATGACTAAGTGATAATAATCACTGTAAAAAATAATTTTCTCTGGGAACACCTGGAGAACACCTCGCATGTGTTCTCCAGGTGTTCCCCGGGTGTTCTAATTTTTTTAGGTGTTCTAATATATTTTCAGGTGTTCCCGTTTTAATTGAGAACACCGGGATTATTGGGAACACCTAAGGTGTTCTTAAATGAGGAACACCTGGATTATGGGAAACATATGAGGTGTTGCCGTTTTATTTAAAGATTGTATATACTTACAAATAATTGTAATTTTATATAACTAAATATACCATACGAAAGCTTTCAATGAGGTTTATCGATCTATTGATGTAATGAGATTTTTTCATATTCATTATCTAATTCAAATATTATAAATAACCAACATGTGTACATTTTAACTTAAAAAATACAAAATTAAGAATTCATTTTCTATTTTGTATAATATTGGTTTACTGAAAAAGACAAAGATACACTTCAAAATATAACTTGAAAGCTCGATCTTATACTGACGTAACGGGCCTTTTCATATTATAACTAATTGATAGAAATAATAGAAATGTGAAATATTTATCACTAGGCAAAATTCCCGATATATGCAACGGCAGACATTTATTTCTAAGCCACTATAGGAAGGTTATAAAACATAAAATATTTGGTTAAACCTTTCTCCTAAACTTATAAACACCATCCATAAGTTTAAATGTATATAAAACTTTATTAATACAATATAACATATTATTTTGCTACATATATTTTATTTTTGAATCTATTCTTTAAAATGATAAAAATTTGAGAGTTTATTGGTGGTAGGCCTATTATCATAAGCTCCTTGAGCTTTCCTCACCTTGAGTAATCCTTGAGGAATACGTAAAGCGCTCAAATAGCCAATTAATATATTCGAATGATTTCTTGGGGATTCCTAAGGATTCCACGAGGTGAGAAAAGCTCAAGGAGATTATGATAATACCAGGCTATAACATCAGGCTTGATCGGAAGAAGAAACAATTGAATAAATCAATTATATAAGCAATTTTAAAAAATGACTTGATGCATGTAGATTATATATATAATGTACATTTAGTTATATAACAATTAATATTTCTTAAAATTTCCTTCAAACATACGTATGTTTTAAAATATATTGTACACTTGAAGTGTGTTATTGTAGTTACAAATCAATCTGTACATTTCAGTAGTATATATATTTAAATGAAAACGTCTTAATTGAAGTAAAGATAATTCAACAAACATTTCGCACCGTATCAAGACGTATCATTGCACGTATTCGAGACGTATCAAATACGATTTATTTAAATAGGTAAGTACTTTTGTTTATATTATATTTAATATATTAAATTGTGCTAATTTATGAATTTGCTGTTGCGTTTTTATAATTTTTCTAAATTATTTCTAGCTACTTGCGAATAGAATTTAAAATCAACTATTTAGTGATTTAAATTATTTTTTATTTAATATCCCGTTTGGCGTTTACTACTGTATTCATTGGTATTATTTATTCCCTTATAAAAATATACTAATTGAAACAGGAATAGTAATACTAATAATAGTATTTAATACTAATAGTAAACTAACATTTTTTAAATATATAAAAACTGAGTTATACATATTTGATATTTTACATTTCAAATAACATTATAATATTGTGTCATTGACATTCCATATATCACTTGGAGTCATTTACAGTGTCTTTGAACCAAAGTTTGATTTGAAATTGGGTTACAACTTACACTTTGACTTACAGTATTAGTGAATGTAATCAATAAACCTGAATTAAAAATATATATATTGGTTACCATAAATATTTCACCTATACAGTATACCATTACCAGTTATTTTTAAACAATAATAAATTAAAATAGAATCACTGTCTCCAAGACCAAAGTCTGTCTCATTAATATTATTATTAACTAATAGTATTATAGTCCTATAGTCCTATAATTATTAACCAGACCAATAACAATAAGTAACATTATTTTATTAAATATTTTTACTTGTATATATAAAAAATGAAGTCTTGCTGTCCTATTTGTTCATTTCAATGTAATTCTAAAAAAATCCACAGCCATATTGTTAGAGTACATAAATATGACCCAAATTTTATTGTTTGCTGCACTTTGTGTCCTTTCATTACAAAAAAATGGAACAGCTTTCGGACACATTGTTGCCGGGAACATAAAATTAAAGCTATTGATGCATTTACATTGCTTCCACCACAATCTGAACCTGAGGGGGAAATTGACTTTAATGATGTAAACCATGACATTGATAGTGAGCATTCTGACAATGAAATGGATGTAGATTTAGCTCCAAATTTAAAAAATATTTTAGCTCAATGTCTCCTAAAACTTAAAGTTAAACACCGCATCCCAGATGTTGCTATTGATACAGTAGTGGAGAGCACAACAGACATTGTCAATGCTTTAAAAAATGAGTCTGTTGATTTTGACAGCAGCTTAGATTGTCTAAATAGTTTAAATACCAATTTTAAAAGAGACAAGTTTTTTTAATCAAATTTAAATTATATAAAGCCACAGCAACTTTCATTGGGATATACATATGTGAAAAAAGGGTCCAAAAATATTCTGCATACCGATAAAGCATACATAGTTCCTATGAAAGAAACCATCCAAAGTTTATTGAATATGCCTGAGGTCCAATTTTGGGTAAATAATTCCCACCGGAGCACAAATAGTGTGATGAAGGATTGTTGTGATGGCTTATTTATAAAAAATCATCCTATTTTATCTGAGACAAAAGCATTGCAAGTTTCTATTTCTATTGATGATATTGTAGTAAGTAATCCATTGGGTATGCACACTAAGCAACACAAACTTACAGTTTTGTCATACGAACTTTTGAATGTACCACCGCATTTTCGAAGTGGTGTTCATACAAAACAATTGTTGGGCATTATTAAATCCAAAGATCTGCAAAAATATGGCTTAAAATGCTTTCTTCAAAATTTTATTGATACAATGAATGAATTAGAAATGGGATTAGAATTTGTCGTTGGTTCAGATATTTTAAATTTAAAAGGAGCCTTGGTTTTCACACCAGCAGATACTCCTGCCAATGCACAGTTGTGGGGATTTTTGCAAGGGGTTGGCAAAGCTCGAAAGCCATGTCGACTGTGCACTGGCAGAGTTCCTGATATCTACCAAAAATTTTCTCATCATTCCTTTATTGACCGGGAGTTAAATTCGCACAAAGAGGATGCAGAGTATATTGATGAGATCTCAGGTAAAGGTTTAAAAAATATTGGAGTAAACAACTGGGAATAAAAACATACTCTCCTATGCTGGATATACCTCATTCCTCACTTACCATGTCTATCCATGATCCTATGCATGTACTTCTACATGGGGTTGTTCCTTTTGTATTAAAGCATACTATAAATCACTACATCAGTTGTAAATATATTACACTGGATGCATTAAATAAAAGCATTCAATCATTTGATTATTCTTATGCTGAAAAAGCCAATAAACCTGGTTTGATTGAAAATCAGCATTTGTCGCCAAAAGGCCATATTGTTCAAGATGCGTCATGTATTTTGACATTGTTAAGAATATTTCCACTGCTAATTTTTGATAAAATTCCCAATAATTGTCCATTTTGGACAAATTTACTTAGACTTTTTGATATTGTTCTCTTGTGTACATCCCCGTTTGCCACAGATGAGACCGCTGGGTATTTGGAAAATTTAATTGCTGCACACCATTATAAATTCCTTGAGCTCTTCCCAGAAATAATGCCAACTCCTAAATTCCACTATATGATCCATTTTCCGCAGCAAATACTTGATTTTGGACCATTACGTCACCAGTGGTGCATGAGATGGGAAGCTCATTATCAAAAATTGAAAGGTAAAAAATGGAGCAATTACAAAAATATTCTTTTATCAATTTCAAATCATCATCAGCTTTTGATTGCATACCACCAATTTTCTGTTAACTCCAAATTTAACCCAAACTATCTATATTCAGGTGACACAACAGGAAAAATAAAAATAGCAGATACAAGTAAATTATGCCAGGAAATGCAAAACCAGCTTCAGGAAACTTATGGTAATACTATTTTATATGAAACCAATTGTTTTCAAATCCATGGCCATACATATAAACAACTTACAGTTCTTGTGCTAAATTCAATTTTGGAAGATGTACCAAAATTTGGTATTATTATCAAAATATTTATCTGCAATGATATGAAATTTTTTTAATAGAGAATCTTTTGTCATGTTATCAAGAAAAAATTTTACATTATAAAGTTTTACAGTCTCAGACATACAGATTACTTAAATTTCAAGACCTCGATAACCCGTGGCCTCTACACACAAGAAAAGTTGGACCAAATAAATATGTCCAACATACGTACAAAGTACAACCAGATTTCACTGACTAATGTCTGAAATATATTTGAATTCCATTTTTGTTGTAGGGTTATACATTTGTTTGTATGCTGAAATTAATTTGTTTTGCTACAACAGGATCTAAGCAGTGCATATTACCCATCTGGGCGGTGGACGCAACGCCGACGTTCATTGACTGTTTAGCCCTTAGAAACAAGCATCACTTAATTTGTATGGCTCCAATAGAAACACATATCCTATAACACATAACTTGGTTGTATTTTTCAAAATTTGTTTATACTTTTAATTTTTTTTAGAAAAAATGTTGTTCAAAATCTGCAATTTCCAGCGCACACAGAAGACTATGATTATTCTAAATGAAAATGAGGCGTCAATGTCAAAGTTTTTGGATAAAGGCAAGTTTCGTTGATCAGGATGTTGGTGTACATGTAGTTTGAGTTGACAATTAAATAATGGTAATGAAATGTTAAATGATCTTATTTGTTCCCTATTTTTACAGCAGCATTAAAGGGTATCCGAGGTGATAACATCTTCACTTCACAAAAAGGGATCTTGGTGGAAGACATCGAAATTTTGATGGCCATAGGATCGTCGGAATTGCTCATGGTTTCCGATAGGTGGGCTTCTGTAAGTTATTGTTTAAAGTTGTGTCACTTTGATGTGTGTTTAATAATATTATGAATCCATTTTAATTATTTATATTGGAATAAAAACTGTAATTTTTTCCTGTTTCTAAAAAGGTTATTTATATAATATATTCAGAGCTGTTTACCCTTTCATATTTTGCACAAATTATTCTACATTCTTGTTACACTTGTTTCATTACTGTAAATAGAAGTATTACCATACATATATTGTCCAAAGCAATATTGCAGTACCTAGTTCCTCTTAAAATGATGTAGGTGTATCCATCGTTTTTAGTAACTTTGGACTTTATTAGTACATGTTAATATACATTGATGCCAGCCTTCAAAATATTTTGTCCCCCCCTGGATTCTAAAGGATACTCAAGTCGCCAGTTCATCCAATCCCGATCCCAGTCCGCTGCAAGTCATCATCCCCAATGACACCACGCAAATCAGCTCCTCCTCTCCTAACACTCTCAATGACTCCACCCAGGTCGTCTGCTCCCTCAATGATACCCCTGCTAACACACTCAATGACTCCACCCAGGTCGTCTGCTCCCCCAATGATACCCCTGCTGACACACTCAATGACTCCACCCAGGTCGTCTGCTCCCCCAATAATACCCCTGCCAGCATCCACAATGATTCCCAAGTCTCCAATGATCCTTTTCAAGTAATATATATAGTATAGTATATATAGTATATTTGTTTATTTCTATAACTGAAGCTAACTATTCTAAATCAATGAATAAAGTTAGTATAATATATTTTAAAATTAAAAAATCGGTTGTTTTATTATTAAATAGCTCATAAAAAGTTTTTATAAAGGAACAAAATACATTAAGCTGTGTAGCCATTGTCAAAATTATTAAAAAGTGTGATACATAGGTGAGAGTAGGTGAAATATCTCGTATATATTAAATTGTGCTATCTGCTGTATTTATATATATTAGCCCAGTTATATAGCTTTGGGGATAGTGTTTGTGTGGATATAATTTTCATTTTGGTTACTACCACCTTCCTTTATTTCAGCTGCCCCAATTCAATGTTTCCCTGTCCAAATCCCTACTGTCGAGGGAAAATTGTTGCCGAGATTGGACCCTCATAGTCAATCGGTCGGCGGAGTTCTACCTTGGGCAATCGAGACAGCCCTGTACGAAAGAGGACTATAAGGAAATTGGCCGCCTTATGATATCAGCTTACCCCAACTTACATCGGCCAGGAGATTGTCCATGGGTAAGTTAATGTAAGAAAATGTATTAGACAGTACAAACCGATAAACCAATGTCAATATTTGGTGTTTAAGCCCTTGTTTTTCAGTATTTGGTATAATGCTTATATTTGTGGCAAAATGTCAATCGGTCGCGAATGTTCTTTTTTGACAATAAAGGCTTTTTCGTTGGTCGACGAGATCTGTTGTCTTCGTAGTGACACGCGGGCGACCGGATCGGTGTGCAGAGTCGTAGGAACCGGTAGACTTGAATCTCTTCATCGTGAGTGACACGACTTGTTGGAATACACCCACACACGCTGCTACGTCACGTTGGATATGGCCAGAATTCACCAAGACAACGATTTGGGCGCGTTTACAGGTTCAAATCTCCATACTAATGACAAATCCAAGCAAAAATATCGAAAATCGAAGATGGCGCTGACTATGACAAATGAACCTAAAATTAAAGCACAGTTATATTTATAACAAAAGTTGAGTCATTTTGATTGGACGAGACAGCGGCAAATCAGAAATTAATAATAATAAATGCATCATTCCTCGAGTGGATAATTTGATGGTAATTGCAGATTTGACATTCTATTACTAAATACAACAGACTTTTGGCCACAGCTGTACATGAAAAAAACAACTATCCTGTAAAAATGGCAAATGAAGTAACATCTTGAAATTAGGAGAATAAACTATTATATATATTTATCTGACAATTATAAAAGCATAAAATCGTTGTTGATAAGACTTCAGTTTTGGAATCAGTTTCAAAAGAAAAAATGTGGTAAATGAAAGGGGATGCAGCTGGAGAGATGTGGTTCTACTCAGGATAATGGAGATCCAGTCCAGGTGTAGACAAGGTTTACAACAAGGAGACACCTGACAGATGTGGTTCATTAGACACATTGAGAAAAGAACATCTTGGAGAACTCATATTCACAGACTACATTGAGGGAGTAAGGCCTCCAACAACTGAGTGAGACCCATCCCATTTCAAAGTAGTGAAGAGAGATAACCACTATGACTGTCATTTATGCCTGCACTCAGAGATTGATTAATTGCAGATTGATGTACGACTATATAAAGGTTGAATGGTTGGTTTAGATCAATTGGAGAGGAAGTCTGATTCCACTGTCTCCAATGTATTTTAGCAATTGCAGCTTGTTGATCTACATTTACTTTTTACTTTTCAGTTCACTCAGTTCTTGTTCATTTATTTGAACCAACCAATCAGAGTCTTTGGATCAGTGTTCTCAGCTCAAACGAGAATTTTGTTCAAGTAAGTGATAGTGTGAATGTGGAAATGTGTCATTCAGTAGTAGTTTCGTTTTTTGTTTTTCTCTGTGTTTCAAAGAACGAAACAGTTTTCCCCATGCTATTATTATTGGCGATTCAATTGAGAATTCCATGTAATACCATTGAAGCTTTCCAATTCCCAACTGTCCACTGTAGTTATTATCTTTTTCTTTTTATTTACGCTCTATTCTATTTACTGTCTGTAGGCTATTTGTGGTAATTGCAGAATCGTCGTGCGCAAATTAAAGGAAGGAAGAGAAGAGAAATCTGTCTAGGTGGGTGGTAGCCTGGGTCTAGGTGCTTGACACCCGTCCTCGTCCTAAGTGGCATCGCACTTATCCTGTTTTCGTGTTTGTGTGTGTGTGTGTGTGCATGCATGTTTGAACCTTGATCTTTGAATGAAGCACACTGTCCCTTGTCTTGTCTCACTTGACACACACAGACGCACACACGCACGCACGCACGCACGCACACAGACAAGGCATCTAATTTAATCGATCGATCATTGTACTTACAGTACGTCAGTTGTAGGTACTCGTGTGTGTTCTACGGACACATAGACGCATGAATGTCGATCATCTGTATTGTCTGTTTGCCTGTCGGAAAGTGGTGTTAGTAGCCTCAATGTTGCGAGTGAGACAACAGCGAAGTTCCACTACACTGCTATAATTACTCGCGTTTTGCTCTACATTGTATTCTATGTTGCCGGTGGTTGTTGCTTTTAATTGAAATTTTGGTTTACGTGCTCCTCCCTCCTAACAGACATATCGCCACCATTTTTTTGCAGCAAGTGTGAGGCACTATGCGACCACTTCAGTTTTACATTGCTGTGCGTCACGTGGATCTGACTAACGTCGATGGTAAGATGCCGCCGGTATCCCACTGTTGGATTGATTACATCACCCTGCCCTTCGCCTCGGTTTTCCCCGACTGTTGTCTACCTTGCTAAAAATTTAAAACAAACAAACAGTCGACTGAATTCAGCAAGAAAAACTGAAATTCGATGGACTGCTCGTTGATATCGTCAAATTTGAACCGCTTTTTAGCTGGTCCGGTACATCTAAGAGCGATCCTGTGTCGTAAAGATGATCTCTTTCATGACCTCACAGTAGTAATGGTTTGCTTGTGTCTAGTTCATCCCTTGCCCCGGTGCAAGACATTTTTCCAGCGAGTAGGTAGACGCAGTACGACCCGAATTTAAATTCAATCTTTCTCTGTATCTCAGTATTATATTGAAATAATCGGGGGAATCTGGTAATCTATATTCGAAAGTGTTTCCATGACAGCGCGGAATACAAATCTCAAAATCAGTGATGGAATCTGTTCGCTCGTATTGATAAACTGAGAGGGAAGCCTTCAATAGTTCTTCCGCCGTGGCAAACGGTGAACTATAGAGGAAACGTTTATCTGTAGTTGAGGGCCAACAAGAGGAATCCTTCTTCTCGACAGGCTTCTGTTTATTGCGTCCTGTTTTTTTATATTATTTTTGTTCTTTTATGCATCTCAATTCACCTCTTCATTCCTCCTTGCACTGTGAACCATTGATCTTTACTCCCTTCTCAGCACCTGATCAAATCGTCTGAACCCTGCGGCGCTCTCTCTTTCTGTTTCTTATTTGTCAGTGTTGCTACAGCTTGCGATTTTAATCTCTCTGCAATATTTTGGCAAAGTCCTGCGATTTTCGATCTTTTTCTGTTTACCTGCGATTATTTTCAAAAAATGTAATGATGTATAACATTTTAGTAGAACATTGAAAGTGTAGCATCCAGAATTGCCGCTTCGTTTCAACTCTGCACTTTGTCTTGATCGAAACTCGGTCTTGACAGACTTTGTGCTATATAAACCTCATGTTCAGTTTCGTTAGATTATAACAGAACTTTGTCAGACTGCATTGCCTTTTCACCACGGTGAGCCTGCCCTCCGGTCAACGATAGTTTCCTCGCCTTCGTGTTTTTTTACCTACTG
Source organism: Nematoplana nigrocapitula (assembly GCA_032274565.1). Lineage (NCBI taxonomy): Eukaryota > Metazoa > Platyhelminthes > Proseriata > Nematoplanidae > Nematoplana > Nematoplana nigrocapitula. The sequence continues at coordinate 12,971 of JAUYWV010130257.1, forward strand.
TTTAACGCAATGGCAGAGGAAGAATGTGCTGAAAGATGAAAAATTTTCCTATGAAGATCCAGTACTATAGTTCGAAGCATGGACATCGCGAATATCAGCAATGGTCGAACCTGCACGCAAGATCACTTCTATCCTATATGATGTCGTCCGCTGTCTTCCAAGAGGACTGCCTGCCGAGTACGAGCCACTGAACAGAGCAGTCTTTGACCTTAGTCGACCATCCAAGTCCTTGGCTTTCCAACTCTTATTTCAATATTTTTCACTCCATGACGAATAACCTTCAACAGCACGCACTCGAATTCGACAGTAAGCTGAAGACAATAGTGATGTCAGAGTCGTCTCTTCCTGAGCTGGCACTAATATCAGATGTTGCTGTGACTCTTTGAAATCAGTCATCCAACACCGCAATGGAGGCAGAGATCATGCGGACATCAGACACAGTGGAAGTCTCTAAAAGTTTTCATTCCAAAGATAACGATGGGGAATTGTTCCAGGCAATGTTAGACGCAAAGATTGCTTAAATTGTCTGTTATTCACACAGCAACACAACAGTCTTATTCAATATTATTTTTTGACCTGCGATATTTTTCTCATTTTTTGACTGTAGCAACACTGATTTGTGCGTTTGAAAGTAGCACTTTTCCAATTAATCTATTCATTCCTTCTTCAACACACTGTGCTTTAAACAGATTGATAAACATACGATTTAAATTAAGTTGAAAGAAAAAGAAGCGCACGGTTATTCAAAAGAGTTCCAAATCAAGAATGACAATAGATGACTTCATTGCTTTCCTTGGTATTTAATCGATTAATGATAAGGGCGACCAAAATACACGGTGTCTGAACAGTCCCCTCTTTTCATTGGTCAAATTGACGATGGTGATTATGATTGATTCCTATTCCTATTGCTGGAAGTCGATTCAAGACAACCACTGCACTTGGAGATTAACATTAAGATGTATTATACAAGCTTCGACTCCACCTAGATTCATCATAATCATGCAGAAGAATTTAAAACGTAGTTTCTATACTGTACTTTACTTGTGCAGAAGAAATCAGACAGATGGCCACTGAGTCACGCTGTCGTACTAAGGAACATAGAAGGGCAGTCGATAATTTCAATGGATTCTGTAAACATGTTGGGGACTCATAGTCATTTTATAGACTTTCGATCTAGTCATATATTATTTACAATTGTAATGATTTTTAGAATTCGTCGTGCGGTCTCAGCCACTTTCATTAAACAGTTCTCCGAACGACTTGGTAATTTGGATAGCGTTTCATTTTCATAATTTGTAATTTTTCAAGTGTGGTTGTTTTGAATTGATGACTTACAGAGACGCCTGCTTCACCTTTTCGTTGCAAATTGGATAATTACAAAGGCCCATATAATTATTTCGTCATTAGCTACATCAATTGTATTGGATATTAGATCGATTTTTGACTATTTGTTTCTATGATACGGGTGTCTTTTGAGACACTGTATGTATATAGGCCCGACCAAATCTTTTTGAGGCTTGTTCAGAATAGTTTGCTGACGGTGTCATCAGTCGGGTGAAAACCACCTACAGTATACGCGCGGTGATCCTGAACAACGAACTTATTTTTGTAGCATTTTTAATATACGTACTGTAATTGCCTAATTGGAGGTGTGTAGCGACCAGATGTCTCGCGCTGCTATGATTGGGTGAAAGTGTGTTCGAATTTCTCCGCGTGATGATTGGCTGGTGTATTTTCAAAAAATATTTATGCCAACTTTGTGACATGTCACTCGTTTTTTGTTTAGTTACAGAGCTGTTAATAGTACAAACAATCATTTTTTAATTTCCTCAAACTTAACAAAAATTTGTAACCTGAATTCACGAAAACATCACTGTCATTCTATATGAGCAGTTCACTATCCATGCTTTCGTCTCATGATTGTTCTGTGTCCACTTTGCGAGATAAAGCTCACGTACTTTCCTCCAACTGTCAATTCAGCCATGAGAGCGTCATCAAACAGAGAGTTGACTCTTGTCAGAGTTTGACCTTCACGCAGGCTCCGTATTTCGAGTATCTCTGGCCTTCCCATCTTTGTACTCTGCTAATGCTGCAGTATTTAAAGGTGGTTGGTTGACTTGTGATAAGTACATTATGTGGTGCATCGAATGTGCATATTTTGTGTTGTGTGGCAGAATATCCGGGGTGTGTATTGGTGCGGCGGTATCCTTTCAAATTTTCCAGTAATTCCTAATTAAAGGAACTTCCTTCCAATTTGGCTTGTCGAGTGTACAAATTGTGCCCACCCGCACGCGTCAATAGAAATTTGCGTCGCATTTCTGGCGGGGATAATCGCGAAACAGAAACCTACATTTCTGGCCTTCGAGAATTCCTCGTATATATTGCTTTAGAGTGGATGTGGAAAACGATACAAGCGTATCTGTCACTTTTACCCACGTTTGACGTCATCCACTACGCTACATTTCGTGTAGTTCTGCCGCTTGGCACACCGATGTAAGCAGTGGACCACCGTACTTTAGTAGATCACACGCCTGCTGGGATATATTGGATCTTCTAAAATCGACACTTACCTTCGTGTATTTGCGCCGTATCAATTTATTTACTTTGACGCAGATCACTTTGTGTATTTAATAATTATGGAACTCTGACGATTTCCACAAAGCCGGAATTTCTTATGGTTGATAGGCAAAACTTGTATACATTACAAATTCTTTTTATTTTAGGAATTTCTTGCCTTGTGCGTTATTATTTTAAATTCTCCCTCTTTCGGTGTTATTTTTGCATTTGTTCCAAAGCTTGTACTCGACCTTCAACTGACCAAATGCAGCAAAAGCAACCTGATCATGCACCAAAAGGGCTATGGGCAGGCTATGAAAGCCGAACTACAGTGGGCGTTGTAGAGCGCAATGACCTCTAAATCTGCCAGTCTAATAAAATCAATGTTTCCTGATTCCGAAATAGCAAAGCACTTTTCATGTGGCCGACAGAAACAAAATGCACTAACGACACTGGTATTCCAGCTTATTACAGGCGCCTATAAGGCTGTAGTCAACAAATTGTGAGAGGCAAATAAATAGTTTAAACTAATTTCTGGATACTGGAGGTTGTTTGCTTCACTCAATAGCCAACGCAAACCGAATTGCATTCTCTTCAGAGATTCCAGAACGACAGTAGACCCGGCAGAAGACGTTTTTGAAGAGTGCTCCTTTCAAAAAAGACGTTTTAAAATTATCCTAGAGAAGATTATCTTAGAGAAGATGAATGAAATAGAGATTATAGCGAAATTCAAATGTCTAGGATCGTAAATCTCACCAGAAAGGGACCGCATGACAGAGATCAAGATGAGACAGCAGAGATTGCAATCAATCTCACAATTAACCTTACAGCTGACGAGAGTGTGCTGACAGGAGAGGAAGACAAAGGCGTGGATCAGGTATACCCTAGCAGTTCCAAAAAGAGGTGACAGCTTGGTCTTGGCTACAATGCAGGAGGGAGAGATGTGTGGGAAAGAAGGGAAAGGATGGAGGTCTTGAAAATGGCCGACCTGAACTGCATGGTTGCCGATCTGCACATGTCCACAGTGGGTGATATCCATCCCACTTGTCTCTTTGCAGCATGCATCTTTGAAGTGCGGAGACACGGCCACATCAAGATGCCACAACAAAAGAGAAAATCGGGCAGTCGTTCGACCACAAATCTGGATCCAAAGGGCCTCGTCGATAAGGCCTACATGACCTGCGCCAAGGTAAGCAGGGGGGTCTTAAACGGGGGAGGAGGGGGGGGGGGTGGATTTGAAAACAAAACTCGGATTATTTCATCATTCAAACCTTTCCTATAATTGTGTACTTCAGAGTGTAAAAACTATTCTTTGTCTACTCAGCCGTTGACAGTGCACCAAGAAGCACTGGAATTGACCTGATTTTCCGAAAATTTGAGCACATTTTTGGGGGTGTATAGAGATAGGCTAAAATATGGCATTAAATGTGTACTCAAATGCCATTTTCTATTCGTACTCAACAAATTCATTGCTCAGTTTTAAAAATGATAATCTCAGTGCTGGTGTTCCGCAAGGACTATATACGAGAATATCAGGACGGTCAACTATACGCGTTTAGTGCTAGTTTAGCCAAGAGGCCGATTCTTTACCCACAATAAAAATAGTTCCTTCATCAAGATTGATTCGAATGGTGTCAAATAAAATTCCATCTGTCCGTACCCTGACCTCCAAAACTCGGACCAATTTGAAGGCCACTTTTGAGAAATCAATATTAGAAATTCTTACTAATCAAACGCGTTGATAGTATCGCTTTTTCATTTAAAGTAGACGAATATTCGTCTAAGGTGTGAACACCATTTTAGCAGGCTTTAGATGTTTATTAGAGCATTCGAGCATTTACAGCAGCACCCAACGGGGAACAAAAGGCGGAACTCTATGAAAAATAAGTACAGTGAGAGATACAGAGCTGAATGCTCCTCGTTCGTAGTATTTATTTCCAGCTTTCTTTCTTTCTAAGTGCTGCTCTCTTCGCAGGTACTCACGCCTCCAACTTTACCGCTGTGCTCCTTGTGCACATACCGTCACACCGTCCTCTCTCTCTGTCCTCTGCTCATTTCCTCTGCTGCTCGCTTTCTCAATGTGATTTTCCAGACAGTGCACACGCTGATGAGTTCTATCGCTCGCTGGCCACGGACTTTCTCACCCTTCTCGTGCCGCCCTCATCCACCCTATCTCCCCGCATCACAGACTCCCAGACAGTGTTTGCGATCTTCCCGTTGTGAATTTTTTTTATAATATTGCCCTTCGACAACTGCGTCTGCAGTTATACTGGATCTGGTTTAGAGGTCCCTCACTCCCTTTGTTTGGACTGGGCTTGGCGATAGATCAGCCCTACGCACATGTTGATACATGAGAGGCAAAGGTTACTGCTATGAGTTGCGCAGCATTCTTTTGTCTTCAGTACTGACACTCCAGAGCTCTTAGCACCATGATCGCTTTCTCTTTTTGTATTCAGTACTGACACTCCAGAGCTCTTATCACCATGATCGCTTTCTCTTTTTGTCTTCAGTACTGACACTCCAGAACTCTTAGTGCCATGATCGCTTTCTCCTTTTGTCTTCAGTACTGACACTCCAGAGCTCTTAGCACCATGATAGCTTTCTCCTTTTACGCTATTTTCAACCACCTTATTCGACAAATCCTGTACCACCCGGCGTCGCTATTCATCCACCTTTTGTGACACTCTGTCGTGTTTGTCCGCATACTGGCACTCTGGTTGAGGACAAATTTTGTTGTGAGTGCATTTTGTCTACTCCCGCTCATCTGGTATCGACCTTCGCATGGTGAACTCCTGGTGACCTGCTAGCCGCAAGCCGCAGATGCACGCCAGCAACTTCCATTTAATGAGTTTAGATAAGGTGGTCCGAACTCTGTCTGTGTGTTTCTGTAAGAGTTGACTTGGTTGTTTATTTAATGTCTGTTTGTCTGTTAGATAGGTTACTGGGTGTCCCATTGTACTGCATATTTGAGGTTACTACGTATAAGGGAACTAGTACTGCAACTGGTTTCTGGCTCACTTGTTTATTTATTCCGAAAGAGTTAGACAGTTTGAGAAAGAGTGTGTGTGAAGAAGAGATTCAAAGAGCAAAATGCGTGTGAGAGAGTGAGAGTTTTATTTGTATACGTGAAAGAGAGGTTGAAAAAGAAAGTGTGTGTCCTCTTCCTCTTTTTCCGTCAATCATGCCTGTTGTTAATATTTCTTCTAGTCCCTCTTTCCTCATAACATGGCCCGGGAATTCGGACTGCCTTTTTCTTACCAATTTGATCAACTTCCTTTATTCTCCTGCTCTGTTTAGGACTTTTTCATTTGAAATGTCGTCTCCCCCAGGATATTCTGAGCATTCTTGGCAAAAAAACACATTTCAATGGCTTCAAGCCGGCTTTCCATCTGTGATGATGCTCTCTCCAACTTCACCGGCACTGCACTTTTACTACATCAGTCTGCTATGTCTTTCACATTCACAATGGCAATGGAAGCACTGCTTATCCTATTGCTGCGACTCCCGTTAGCATTTGTCGGCATCAGATATCAGTTATAGCATGACCTCAGATATATTATCTCTATCTGCTTCTGTGCACGCACACACGCACAGTTCGTTTGAAGAAAGACCTGTCGTTAATTCCCACTGCTAAAAGCAAACAGAAATGTGGCTGGCTTCTCGACATATAGTTGAACTAGGAGCACACTGGGTAAGAATTATTAGCCTTTCATTCATCCCTGGAGACATCTTAACCCCGCATTAGGGGAATGATGAAAGTGCGTAGATAATCTCCCAACCATTTCCTGCGAGGTCGACGTCGATATTCCAGAAGCCCAAGTGACGAGCACAACCATTTCTTTGAGTTGACTTAAGAGTAGACAATGGTTACAAAGTCCAGTTCACTCCGGCTTTAGGGTCGTGGCATTTCTCCTTCTTCTTCCCTTCCGGAGGGTCGGTTCACCCGATCTGCCTTAGGAATCCGTAGACTTTGCGTTCATTGTCCAGGACCTCGGAGAGACTGGGCGAGGGACCCCAGAGTCGGAGTCGATAGGGCGTCCAGGCCGGGCACTCACATAGGAGTTGCGCTCAACGGCTTCCATTTCCCCGCAGTTGGTGCACAGGGGATCGGTGACTCTGTCTGTTTTGTGCATACCAGGTATCGGTTGACTGTCGAGATGGTATACGACTTTCCATTGGTGGCCCGAGACCATGTAGGGTGTGTCGTTTGATAACATTCCTCGCCGAGTTGAGATCTCCTCCGTCCTCTCCTTCCTTTCGGACACACCTCTTCCTCCACTGTAGCCAAGACCAAGCTGCCACCTCTTCTC